>ML364064.1:0-24090 GCA_005239505.1 Nicotiana paniculata | reverse complement strand
GGGTTTTTTTTTTTTTTTTTAGTAATCCACTAGGCTGAGCACCTGGGGCTAGTTTTTATATATATAAAAAAGAAAACAAAGTAGCATGGTGCCTTACTAGGTGTAAGACGATAGTGCATTACATAGATCCTATTATCAAATTGAACTGTTGAGGCCCAAAGCTGATATTACAATTAATCTATGTATCCTAATAAAAAGCTATCCTCTTACAAACATAGCCATGTATTGCATTTCCACACCTTAGTACTCCATTCTTGGTCGTTTCATTGTACATTTCTACCTTGATGAATGTATTTGTATTTGCTTTCATGCCTGATCTGCATTTCATGACCCCTATAGCTCCCTTTACATCTTTCTTGTCCTGTTCCATGTACTTTCCCACATGTGATGTCCTTCGTCTTTTCAGTTGGACAGTGCTGCCTCATTTTCAGATAACAGGGCAGTGTGCTGCCAGTTCTTATGCTAGCCAGACTTATGCATGATCCATCGCAAGCATTCCTCCAGTGGATTGAGTACTTAGTACTAATACCACAACCAGGAGGATGGGCTAGAGGATGAGTCTGCATATCTTAATGTTTCTTGGCTCTTTAATCCATCCTCGACCGTATGTGTATCTATTTATTTCATGAGTACCTGTTCTTAGTTGCGCGCATATGTACTGGTTATGTATATGTTCCTGTTTCCTCCAATGAATCTTGTGATTGCCCTTTGCCTTGTGGATTGATCCATGCTTTCCTTCTTGTACTTGCTGTCCCTATACATCTAGGGAATGAGCAGGAACTGCCTATACCACCCTCATATCCTCCTTCCTTAAAATTTGGGTATAATGTTCTGCAGCTTCTTAGGTCCACTCTACTGTATAGAATGTGTTGATTTCATTTTTGTTTCTTAGGTACACTCTACTGATGCACCTTCCACATTCCCAATAGTCTGAACTACATTACCATTAGTTGAATCTACTTCACCAGTTGAGTTAGGATTAAATGCTGGAGCATTAGCATTTAAATTCACAGGTTTTATGCGATTATTAGCATGACTTCTGTGCACTGAATTATCTTCTACTAAAGCTAATTGATTCCCTTCATCTGCCTCTAAATTTTCCACCTCCAATACAGCAAACATATTGGCCGTTCGTACCTGTTTTGCAGTAGCATCAGCCACAGGAACTAAATCCTTTCCAGCTGCTCCATTGTTTTCATTTTGTTTGCTTTTGCTTTGCCCCCTATTGTCTCTAACTTCTTTCCATTGTGGACCCACATTACCTACTACCTTTACACTCTTCAAAACCATTAAACTGCCTTGTTGATTTTCATTAACTACAACAGTAGACTTGTCAAAAAACTTGCCAGGTTCATTAACTGTTTGCTGCTCATTCCCATTGTTCTCAACCAATTCCGGATGAAGTCGCCAACATTCCATCATGTCATGCCCTTGTAACTTACACTCCTTGCAATACTTCGGCAAGTAATCGTATTTTATATTAACCCATTCAGTACGTACTTCTTTTGTTACTTCATTCCTAATATCCATACGTACTTTATTCGGCAAGTCAGATAAAAGATCAACTAGAACTTTAACACGTGCACAACTTGGTCTCGTCTTAATAATTGTAGCCATAATCAGATGAAGTGGCTTTCCAACAGCTGAAGCCAATGAAAAAAGACATTCTTTTGCAAAGAAAGTTGGCAATAAATTTGGAAAATTTATGATCATAAATTAGAGTTCGCAACTGATAATCACGACCAACTTTATCCTTCACATAGTAAACTGATTTGGACGTAAAGTCGATGAAGTCTTGCCATAATGTCATTCTTATTAACACATGCCGATCACGAAGATATCCAATATTGCATTCGCCTTTAATTCCACATTGATTAGGAATAATTCGACGTAATTCATTGAGTTCCGGCCAACCATATGAAAATTTGCAAACCACGGCATATTGCAATCCTTCGATAACATTCATACGTTCAACCTCCGCTTATGTAAATTCAACAAAAGGTTGTCCATTCATCACACTGGCACGTCGAGATGGAATCTGATTAATAGCAGCCCGTTCTTCCATAGCAGCATTCAACGTATTTGGTTTTAACAGTTTCGAGAAATCCAGTGGCTGGGAACTAGTCGTGGGGGGCTGGGTATTTATGGTTACTAGTGGTTGGGCGAGGGTGGGAGGAGGCTGACCAGCCGTCAAAACAGGCTGGTCGCCGGCCACACTGGCCATGCAGCGTGAAGGTTAGTTTTCTCCAGAAAATCGCCTGTTTCTCCAGAGCTTCTCTCTCCTCACGCGTTTTTTTTCCACTTACGTTTTGGGTCTGGGGTTTTTTTTTTTTAAGCAATCCACTAGGCAGGAGCCTAGGGCTAGTTTTATTAATACTAAAAAAGCAAAAAAGAACCACATAGGAAGAGTACAAATAAGGGGGACAATAGCACCAGTAATGTTGCCTCTATGCCTTTGCTATATAATCACTCCTTTGCGCCTCACAATGCCCTTGTGGCAGCCTCATGTAGAGGAATCATGATGTAGATGCCGACAAAGTCTCACGAAGGCATATAATCTCACAGTCATTTGGATATTTTTCCAAAGGCATAAACTAGAGCAACACAAACTGGGCTAAACCTTACCTTACTAATCCTATTGAGGCAAATAAAAATCCTCACCTACTAGCATGCATGTAAAAAGAAAGAACTAGCTAGAACTAGATATTCTATGATGATCACAGAGTTTATAACATACTCTATGATGATATTACATAGAACTATGCTAATGTGATGGTAGAATAAGAAAATGTAAGAAAAACAATACTGCTCCCTCTTCTCTAATGTTGTGAAATATTCAATTTGTAGACTCTTGAAGTCTTCCTCGTCCCTTTTCAAAATGTCTTCAAACTTCATGCTTTCCTCTTTGAACGATTGGGCTTTGTAGACGTAGTTTGGATGGCCTCCTTTTGTTTGGCAACTCTCATCGGAAGTCGCCTTATGTTTGCATCTTCATGTACCCTTCCATCCCAACTTTTGTCCCTTGTATGATATTTCTTGCGTTGTCCACTATGCATTAGTGATAGATCACCTTTTCTTGATGCCTCTGCCCGACATTGTTGTAACATTGCATCTTCTTCACCTTCTTCATAAATATCTCTCCCCAAATTTAAAGGAACCAATGCATCGAGCAGTGCTGGTATCCTTTCATCCTGTTGATGATGTCCAGCAGATGCTACAGCTCTTGGATTCTGCTGTCAGAAATTAACACCACTTGAAGCCATTGAATGTTACTGCTGCTGCCCAGGTATTGTCTCTACAATCGACCTAGCTTTAGTGTTATTTGTTCTTCCACCTTGCTGCTTAGAATTGGAGTTGAAGTCTGGAGTTTTCACATTTGGACAAGTTAGTGAAACTACCTCATCACCGCTACATCTCTCACCATTAGAAAACTCCTCTACAAAATCAACCCCCAAGTGTTCTTCATCATCATATTCACGTTGATCATCCCATCTCTTACAGTTACTTACCATCTCCCTCACATTTGCTTTTATGATATCATTATTTTTTCCTGTGGATAACACCATTTGTCCATGATCACAACCATGCTCACCGCAAGTCTCAAACGACTGTGATGGTACTTCAAATACGGATGTATTTAAAGTAACCAATGGGTGATTAACTATATTATTGACCATCATTGCATTCTGGGCTTCTCTAATAATTTGTTCCACATGAGGGCTTGAGAATTGCAGTGTTGGGATATTTGGACTATGTGCTTGCTTGCCCAGATTTTTGTCCACCAGTTTATTCTTTGTGGCATTTAGTCGAGCAGCACTTTCCTTAGTTAAATTGTCATTGTCCTGCCTTTCCTTGTCGTTGCTTGGGCATAGTACCACCTCCTTAGATAACACATTATCACTTAGACCAGTTGCATCACCTCCAAACTCGCTATCAGCTGCAAGAATCTTGAAGGAATTTGTGTTGGCCACGATGTTAGTGTCATTTGATCGAACACCTTGAGTCTGTTTTTTTGGTGAGAGCCCGTTCTTTGTGGGGGATTTTCTAGGGGTTACCACGTTCCAATCTTCTTCCTCTCTGTTTCAATCACCTCCCTTATCATCCCCAACTAAATTCCCAGTTCTATTTTCCAGTTCTATGCCCATATACCCAGGTTTTTCAATCCCTGAAGTTCGGGAAATAGTTCGTCTGTAAAAAGTTTTGCCTGCATTAGCAGCCTTATCACCTGTAGGAGTTCCTTCCACTAGAGTCACAACTCCTTCATGACCTTGCGTCCTGGAAAATTGAACTTCATCTGCTATGACCTCTGCTACATTACTTACTTGTTCAGCTACCTCAACACAATCAATTTTAGAGCCTGTAATAGCTGCAACACGATCTGCAACACCCTTTGACGTTGTACCAGATGACAAAATAGCTGCAGCACTAGCTAGCTTGTCATAAGCTTGCACAATTGGATTCACCACATTGGAGATCGTATCTAAAGCTCTTGTAGCAGGTACATCTCGATAGGGTGGATGGGGACCCTTATCTACCTTTGAGACATCACCTTCAATGCTATCCATATCTGCTCGATCAATTATCACATCATTATTTTTATTCCGAATCTGCTTCCCTCCTTCTGTTTGTGAAGCCTGCTGCTCCATCAACCTTATTTTTGCTACTTCACCTTCTAGTTGACCAGCTCTTTTTGCATTTAGAAAATCCCTGGCATCTCCTTGTAATTTATCCACTTTGCCCAGTCCCTCAACTGACGCAAATGTTGTTGTAAACTCCTCTAAACCTTGTTCTTTCAACTGTCGACATATTTTATCGCGATGACCTTGATGTTTGCAATATGTGCAATATTTTGGAAGATTGTCATACAGAACTTCTTGGTATTGCACTATTGTTTTACCGGTAACTCTATCAACTATCAAAATTTTAACCTTCTTAGGATGTTTTCCCAGAAGATCAATAATAACCTTTACTCTAGCAGCACTAGGTCTAGTTTTATCCTGAGTTTCCTTGTCCACACTAAGAGGTTTACCTATAGCTGATGCAATAGACATCAAGGACCTCTTAGCGAAGAAATTGGGCGGCAGACCTGGAAACGAGATCCACACCACTGCCATGGACGTCTCCTCTTTAGGATTGAATTCTAACGTCCATGGGAAAGTTCTGAAAAAGAATTCATCACCTTTTGCCTTGACATAACCAGTTGATCTTGATAAACACTGAACATAATCACTGTATAGATCAAATCTAACTAATATATGACGAAATTCCAGCAGTCCTATGTTACAACGACCTTGAATATCGAATTGCGACGAGAAAACTTTTTTGAACTCTTGAAGATCAGGTTTCCCGTATGATAACTTCATGATAACAGCATGATGCAGTCCTTCCTCTCTTGTGAATTGATTAACTTCATCCATTGAGAACTCTATCTTTAGCCCACCATGCTCAATCGTCACAGGAACCAAATCAAACAAAATTGCGGCAGATTGTTTTGGACGTAACTGATCAGCATATACCTGTTTTGGATTATTGTTTGTTGTTGTTTCTATGGTGTTTTGAATTGCCTCACCCACAGCCAAAGTTTGGGGTGAGGACGCAGCAGCCATGGCTGCCCTAAACCAAGGAGACGACCTAGAGAGAGAAAGTAGAGAGAGGAGAGAGCATTTTGAAATCCACTAAAGGCGGAATTCAAGTTTTTCCCAGCAGTAGTTTTTTTTTTGGCAAATCCACTAGGCTAGGAGCCTAGGGATAGTTTTATTAATAATAAAAAGCAAAAAAAAAAAAAAGAACCACATAGGAGTAGTACAAATAAGGGGGACAATAGCACCAATAGTGTCGCCTCTATGCCTTGGCTATATAATCACTCCTCTGCGCCTCACCATGCCCTATATGGAAGCCTCATGTAGAGGATCATGGTGTAGCTTCCGGCAAAGTCTCACGAGGGCATATAATCTCATAGCCGCTTGGGTATTTTCCAAAAGGCATATGGCCTGGGCATACACTATTGGGTTAAACCTTACCTTACTAATCCTATCGAGGCATAAAATAGCCTCACCTACTAACATGCGTGTAAAAAGAAAGAACTAGCTAGAACTAGGTATTGTATGATCATCACAGAGTTTATAACATACTTTGTGATGACATTACATAAAATTATGCTAATGTGATGGTAGAGTAAACATATATAGAAATAACAATGATGCTCAGTCTTCTCTAATTTTGTGTAGTCTTCAACTTGTATTCGTTTGTCTTCCTCCTCAACCTTCTTCAAAATATCTTCAAACTTCATGATTTCTTTTTTGAACGATTGGACTTTGTTGACGTAGTTGGAAAAACCTGCTTTTGTTTGGCAACTCTCATTGGGAGTCGCCTTACCTTTGCATCTTCACTCATCCTACCATCCCAACTTTTTTCTCTTTTATGTGTCTTTTTTCTTTTGCCGCTATTCATAGGTGATAGATCCCCTTTTCTTGCGGCCTCAACCTCGCATTGATTTAAATTGTCTTCTTCCTCGCCCTCTTCATATGTATCTCTGCCCACAATCACTGGTTTTGGCAAGTCTTGAGGAAGTTCTTGAGTTACCAAAGTATTTCCATCCTCTTTACTAACCAACGCTACCTTGTTTCGTTGTTGTGCTATACCTTGCACTTTGTCCATACTTTTACTCACTTGACCAGAGCTTAAAGTAGTAATATTTGTAGATTTAACAGGAGTTGGACTTACCAGTGCATCCAAGAGTTGCCTCTCCTCTAGTTAAATACTTGGAGTGATTGTCAGAATTTGCTTGTGCTCAGTTTTTGTTGTTACTGTTGCTGCTCGACCATCATTTAAACTTTCTGTATTTTTTGTACTTAATTGCTGCTGCACTGCCTCCATACTTGGACTGGTTGGATTGCTTAGCTGCTGCCCAGCTCTTAACGTTATTGTCTTTCCTTCACCAGTGAGAATAGCATCTGGACCAAGCTGATTTGTAGAAGTTGCTGCAGTTTGGTTCAATATTCCTGTAGGTGAGTTTCTAGGGATAAATACTGGCGCATGGATGTTTAAATTGCTCTTGGGACTCACTGTTGTTGCCCCAACATTTTTTGTCATTGCTGGAGCTTCAAGATCTTCACCTGCACTGTCCAAAGCAGTCTCATGATCAGCTTCTTCAGACGAGTAGCCATCAAAACCATCTCCCCAGTCCTCGTCATCATCCTCTTCACGTTGTTCAGCCCAAAAATTAGATTTAATAGCCATCCCTGTCACGTTAGTTTGGATAACATCGTTGTTATTTCCTGTGGGAATCATCATCTGCCCAGATTCACCACCATGCTCACCAAATGATTCTAGCGATTGAGAAGGGACATCCTGCACTGATGTGTTCAGAGTGACCAGTGGTTTCTTGATCATAGGATTTTCACTCATCATCATTTCAATTTGAGTGTCCTTGATGATTTTCACTACTTGAGGACAAGAAAAATGCAGCTTATGATTGCGATCTTCCTTGACTACATCTTCTAAGTCAGTAATCGTGTCATTGCGTCGAACAACCAAGTCTAAATTACCACTGTCTTGTTCTCGTTTTCTACTGCTGGAAACTGGAACAGATTTCTGCTGCTCATGATGAACCTTTTGTTTTTCATTACCAACATCTTCCAAAACTTTTTCGTTCATCAAAGCATCAAATGAGTTAGAAACAATAACATTTTTTGCTGCGCTAGTCTGAGTTTTGTGAGCTGAAACATTGTGTTTGCTATGTGCATACTGTGTACGATTTACCTCCGCCCAATCTCTTGTTTTTAACTGATCCCAAACTTGAAGATCAGCCATTGTACCTGATAACTTTTCAATTAAATCAGCACGAGCAGTAGTAGGTTTAACCCCAGTAACAGCTCGATCACCACTTGCAATCAATGCAGCAGCAACCTCCAAATTTGAACATTCAGCAAATCCATGATCTCCAGCTAGTGCATCAGTAGATTTTTAAAACCATGTAACAACATGTTCATCTCCATCTGATGCTTTATTAATTGTCTTTGAACATGTATCAACTGCACCCTCCAAAGCTTCAGTAGCTACATGTTCTTGCACCTGATTATTCACATCTTTAGCATTAAAGTCAGCTAGTTTTTTAGGTGATTCATCAGTTGCATCAGAAGGACGACGATCCAGCTTGTCATAAGCTTGCACAATTGGATTCACAGCATTGAAAATCCGCGCTAAGGTTGTACTAGCAGGAACATCACGTGTAGGTTTTGGTGGACCCTTATCGATCTTTGCGGCATCATTAGAGAAAATTGCAACATGTGATGTCTTAACTAAATTTGCAGCATACTCATGAGCCCCCTTATGTGATTTTGAAACCCGTGTAGCATCTGTATGATTAATCTGCTCAGCAGCCCTTCCTTCACCTTATTTCAAAGCCCTCTTCTAATTCAAAACATCACCACGATCAAAGGCACCAGCTGGAACAGAATGCACAACACCAACAGTCCCAGTTAAACTAGGATTAGAATTGTCCTTCTCCTTTGTTGAGCCTACCTCCAATACGTGTGAAACCCTGCTTGTTCCAACATCAACCAAGATCCCTGTAGATTTAGCAATCTCAAACTTTTGTTGTTTCTTTGAATTCAAAAAATCCCTCGCATCACATGTTGGGCTGCTGCGAATGTTTTTCTTTGTAACAGACGACAGTCTATCTCCTCATGGCCTTGGCGCTTACAATTGCAACAGTATGATGGCAGATTATCATACATAATTTCCTGGAACCCCTCTGTAATCTTACTAGTTATGGCATCGACATGTTGAAGTCTCACCTTTTCAGGCAATTTTTAAATTAAATCCACAATCAATTTCACTCTAGCTGTGCTTGGACGAGATCTTACTTGTGTTGCCTTATCAATTGCTATAGGTTTACCCACAGCAGTTGCAATAGACAGTAAAGCCTTACGTGCAAACAGTTCAGGCGACAAATTCGGCAAGGAAATCCAAACAGCAGCCTTAGAGGTTTCTTCCTTAGGATTATAACCAACACTCCATGGAAAAACTCTATATTGATGAAGTTTTCCATTGTGTTGAAAGTAATTCACTGCTCTTGCTAAACAACAGACAAAATCTTCATATTGATCGCAACAAATTAAAATTTTTCGCTGGGCCAATGAACCTATCAAGCAATTACCTTTGATACCAATCGTTTTCGGCAAAATATTCCTCAAAACTTGCAAATCTGGGCCACCTGTGGACAGTTTAATCACCACTTCCTGGTGTAATCCTTCTTCCTTTGCGAAATCTTCACGCTCATCCATTGAAAATTGTATCGTAGGAACTCCATGAATATATTCAATGGGCTTCAATTTCGTTTTTGTAAAATTTTTGCCAGATTTGTTTGGATTCAAACTTGCTGCATATAACTGTTTTGGATTGTTGTTTGTTGTTGTATCGTTAGCTATTTAGTTCACCTCTCCCACAGCCAAAGGCTGGGGAGAGATTGCAGCAGCCATGGCTGCCCAAGATCAAGCAACACGCCAAAACCTAGAGAGAGAAAGAAGAGAGAAGGGAGAGCGTTTCATGATATAGTTTCCTCTTTGCATATTCCAGCAGTAGGTTTTTTTTTTGTTTAATAGGGTTTAGGTTTTTTTTTTCGAAGCAAATCCACTAGGCAGCGTGCCTAGGGCTAGTTTTTATATATAAAGATAAAATAAAACAAAGTATCTTGGTGTCTTACTAGAAGTAAGAAGAAAATCGATGTCAACTACATACGTCCTATTATCAATTATGGACTTGTGAGGTCCAAAATTGATATTACAAGCTGAACTAGTAAAACTATGAAAATAACCATATAGAACTTGTATTAAAACTAGCCCATAACTAATATATCCATATTCTACATTGTCACGCATGTGGTTGATATGATAGCCTTGTATGTCCAGTATTTTGAAAATATGAATTGCATTCCATTATCTGTGCTAGGACAAGAGCACTGCCCAGCATCTCGACACTGTGTTGATTGTGCCATTAGTCCTCCATGATTCACGAGTGATCCTTGTATGCATCTCACTATTAGTCACTACCCAGCAGCTGGATTCGTAGCCTCCACGTTCTCTGCCGAGACCTCTTGCATTTGTGTCACTGCTTGGTTGATGTTTTGTTGTACTCATCCATGTACTTTCATATGAATATTGCTTCTGAAATCTCATCTTTATGTTGCACATGTGCATTGTTCCCTTAATTGGAAATCTCCTACCTTTTTCTTGATTGTTTCCATTCTTCCATTGCATTTGTCTTAAGCTCTTTGACTGGTATTCCTCCTGACGTACCCTGTGCAATGCGACCATAACAGTGGCCTTCTTTAGGTTCCGCCATGAGTGTTTTCCAATGTTTAAGTACTTGTTATTCCCTTTTTGCTTTCTCATACTTATGCATGTCACCTTTCCTTCTTCCAGGGAATGAACACCTAGTGCTAATACCACCCTTAGAATCCGTAATGAGTGACAAGGTAGGAGTACAATAACGTTTCCTGCAAAAAAGAAAACAAAGTTAGTGTAAAAATTGTTGTCATTGTACGCCTCACAAAGGATTTGTACAGCTTGACCACATGATGTCTCATTTTCCCTGTATCTCCAAGCCTTCTTATTTTTGAAACACCCCATCTCCCACTGTTTTGTGTTATATTCACCTTGTCCTACAACCCCTACCTCAAATGACTCAACATTCCCTATTCCATGTTGCCCAAATCCATTAAACATTCTGGGCAATGACTCCCTTAGTTTCATTCTATTGGTATCACTTGGCTTACTTCCTATGTCCCATTGAATCCCAACCCATTCTACTCTTTTATCTCCACTTCTCTTAGACATTCTGTACAATGGATCCTTTCCTTCCCTTCTAGTGATACTTCTTGCACGACTGCCTATCTCCCATGAATTCTAGTTCCTTCCTTTCCCTTTTGTCTAACTCGATTATAGTTTGTGGACATTGATCTTATTGAATACCACTCTTCTACCTCCATGTTTTGTCTCATTTGTATCTCCAAATTTGGTTCCCCTACCCTTACTCTCCCTTGTCCAAACTGTCTGATCAGCTATCTCCCAATATCTTTTTCCCATGAGCGACACATTTCCTTATTTTGTTGTTTTTCTTTCTCCAGTCAATGCTATTCTTTGCTTTAACTGTCCTTCCAGTTGATTGACCCCACATAAAATTCTGTCAAGGCAAAGGACAATAGCATTGTGTGTATACATGTTGAGCCTTCAATCTTGATCAACCCACTCTCCTCCTTACAGATTCGAGTGAAGTAAAAATCCCTTTGCAGCCCCTCTTTTCTTCTTTCCTTCCTGATACTTGCACCATGCCTAATTCTCTCAAATTTTCTAGGAAGTATATTCTTATTACCCCTTCTTGTATTCTCACTCGTGTATTGTTCTGCTTTACTAATATTCCATCTCTCTTGTGATCTACCTTTATTTGAACAGGTGTGATGCATTCTTCTAACTAAAAAGGCACTTCTTCTCCATAGGTAGACTTGTCGTGAGCTTTTATTGACTACTTTAAAAGTGCGACATTGTAATGTCCTTCCATTGGGTTGAATGCATAGCATTAATACCACCAACTGGAATTTCATTATAGTATGATACATTGCACAGTATACGTTCCTGCAAAAAAGAACCCATTGTTAGTAATCAAACTCACCACCCTATTCTCTTCTCTTAGGATTTGAATATAGTGATGAGATTAATATCCTTCTGATGTCATTTCTTTCCTTTTGGGTCAAGTTTTTTCTAATTTCTTGCAACCTTTACACGTACATATGGACATTGGAGCTTATCTTCATTTTAAATCCTTCTTCCTTGCGAGTCTAAGTGCCTGAAGTGATTGCACTCAATCATGCCTATATCTAGTGCATAATTTGCAAGATGATCTGACAGTTTGTTTCCTTCTCTAAATATGTGTGATACCCTTAAGTTAAACTCCTCCATCAATTTCTTTATCTCCTCCATGTGTTCAGTGATTCCCCAAGAAGGTTTCCATTTTGCTTCTATTATGTTCTTCATTAGTACAGAATCAGTTTGGAGCCATACATTAAAGTACCCCTGTGCCTTACACGCTCTCAAAGCTTCCACAATTGCTATTGCTTCTGCATCATTATTAGTACCCTCTGCAATCTCCATTCCTAGAGCATACCTCAAATCACCCCTTTGATCTCATACACAAACACCAATTGAGCTTCTCCCTGGATTTCCTCTGGATGCTCCATCTGTGTTAACCTTAATCCAACCTTCCATAGGTAACTCCCAGATGACCTTATCGATTTTAAGTCTTGGTGTGTACCTTTCCAGTGTTGCCAATAGTTCCTGCATCTACGAGGTACATTAATCCCTGGCTTCCTTATTTGTACTAAGGATTGAAGATGTGTGGATACTTTATGTATGACCCTGTCTACTGATACTATTTCTCCATGTTTTAAACTGTTTCTCCTCTTCCATAACTCCCAGACAATACACGCTGGTAAAGCCTGCATTATTGGCTTTATTCATGACAGGACTTGTGCTGTCCAACACTTGGTTACAGCTTGGTGCATATTCAGACCCTCTACAACTATTCCTGATCTCCCCAGAAAGTATTTCCATACAATGATTGTTATTTTTGATGTAAAAAATACATGGACCAGTGTTTCCTCCTTAGGTTCAGCACAACATCAGCATTTCGTAGGCATGTAGTATCCCAAGCTTCTAATGAAATCATCAAGTTGAAGTTTGGCTCTCCAAACTTTCCACATAAAGAAAGAAATTTTAAATGGAAGTCCCTTTACCCAAATCATCTTACATGCCATTCTAGGAACTTCCCTCCTTCGTAAGTATTCCCAAGCAGACTTGACAGTGAAATGGCCCCTAATTTCCAACATCCAGTAAGGTATATCAATAACATTTTCTTGTACTGGAGGTGATATTCTTTCTACAATGTGCATTGCCAACTCTTCTGGTAACAATTCTAATAATCGATGTATATTCCAGGCTCCATTTTCCACCACTTCGAATACATTATGAATGGTGTCATCGACTCCAAAATCTAGAGGAACTAGGAAATACAAAGCTCCCAATCCTGTCCAATTATCATACCAAAATAAGGATGAGCCCATTTTTGGTTTCCAGATGATCTGATGCTCAATGATATCTCTGCATTCCAGCATTTTCCTCCATATGTGTGACCCCTCCTTCCATGGAACAATTATTGCATTATGCTTCTTGCAGTATTTTTGACTAACAAAGGAACTCCACAGGGTTGGTTTTGTTCTGAAATTCCACCAGAGTTTACAGAATAGTGCTTTCGATAAATCATGAAGTGATATAAAACAAATCCCACCCTCATCACACGGCATACATTGTGTAGTCCAAGAGGCCCACTGCCTGCTATTGCCACCTATAGAACTGCTCCAGAAAAATTTAGCAAACATTTGGTGTATTTTGATGATCACATATTTTGGTGGATTGACGGCTGAAAGGAGGTGTATTGGCATGCTTTGAAGTACATTTGCAATCAACACAACCCTTCCTCCAATTGATAACAATTTACCCTTCCAATCTTGCAACTTATCGAGGACTTTATTAATCAACCCTTGATAGTAATCCATTTTCCTTCGAGCATAAAAGATTGGACATCCTAAGTATGTGAATCGAAATTCATTTCTTTCAATACCAGTTATCCTTTCAACCTTTCTAATCACCTAATTGTCAGATAAATGATGCATATAAATTGCACATTTACTCTTATTCACAAGCTGACCAGATGCACTTTCGTATGCATGTAAGACCTCAATTACCAATATAAGTGATGTGGCATCAGATGAGGAGAAAATAACCGTATCATCTGCATAGGCTAGGTGATTTATTTTTGGGCTCCACTTGGGTAAACCAAAGCCACGAAACAACTGGATCGAGTGCAAGGCATTTAATCCTCTTGATAGAGCTTCAGCAGCTAGTATAAATAGCGTAGGTGATAGTGGATCACCTTGCTTAACTCCCCTAGTTGATTTGAAAAAACCATACGGTTGGCAATTGACGAGCACAAAATACCAATTATTTCCAACTATATCATATATCATTCCAATGAATCTCTCTGAAAATCCTAGTTTTCTTAGCATTTTAGTTAAGAACAACCAAGATAATCTATTATACGCCTTTGTCATTTCGAGTTTAATGACCACATTAGGATCTGCTTTGGTTCGAAGCCTTATGTTAGTGATGATCTCCTACGTTAATAACACATTCTCTACTATGCTTCTTCCCTTCACAAAACCAGCATGTTCTTCTGATATTAAATTAGGAAGTAATCCCACCAACCTTTCATGAAGCACCCTGGAGAATATTTTTTGATGAAATTGCTAAGACTGATAGGTCTCATATCAGAAAATGTGATGACTTCTTTCTTCTTAGGTAGCAATACCAGATTTGTGTGTGTGACACATTTTGGAAATTGTTGTCCACTGAAAAATGACAACACCATTGCATATATGTCCTCTCCAATTATGTCCCAACATGAATGGTAGAAAGCTCCTGTAAAACCATCTGGTCCTCCAGCTGATTCTGCATTCAATCCATATACTGCTTGCTTCACTTCTTCTCTAGTAGGCTGACTAATTAGTTTCTCATTTTGTTCTGTATCCACCAAGCATGGTACATGATCCATTATACCAAATTAAGTAGGAACTATTCTCTCACAGAACTGGTCTTTGATGAATTCAACAGCTTCTTCTGCAATTTGTTCCTCCTCCTCAATCCAGTTTCCAGCATTATTTTTAATTCTCCTAATTTTCAACCTTTTCCTTCTACCATTTACTTGGGCATGAAAAAATTTTGTGTTCCTATCCCCATCTTTGAACCACGCCATTCCAGATTTATGCATCCAAAACTCCTCTTCAATTGCAAGGTATTTAATCATTTCAGCCTGGACTTTGTGTAACCTTGCTCTATTCATTTGAGTCGGATATTCTTCAAACTTCTTTTCATGAACCAAGACTACTTCTTCCAAGTTAGCATTTTTTTGAAATATATCTCCATACGTACCTCTGCTCTAGGTCGATAAGGCTTTCTTCAATTTTTCAGCTTGTAATTGAATAGGATAAAAGGGCTGGCCATAAAGTCTGCATTCGAGTTCTCTTTCACCACTTGTTTGAATGATTCATGTTTTGTCCAGAAATTTAGAAATCTAAAAGACTTCTTAATAGGGGTTGTTTCAATGTCACATTTCAGGAGCATGGGTCTATGATCAAATCCTATTTTTGATAAATGAGAAATCTCCAAGCCTGAGAAAGTTTGTTGGAGTTCTTCATTGCCCAGACATCTGTCTAGACTTTTAAAAATAAAATCCTCTTCTCCTCTGCCATTCCACCATGTGAAAATACTCCCCTTGAATCCCAAATCTGATAGATTGCAAGTGTTAATGCAATGTCTAAAGTCATCTACT
Organism: Nicotiana paniculata; assembly: GCA_005239505.1. Lineage (NCBI taxonomy): Eukaryota > Viridiplantae > Streptophyta > Magnoliopsida > Solanales > Solanaceae > Nicotiana > Nicotiana paniculata. The sequence goes on along the minus strand of ML364064.1, from coordinate 8,649 downwards.
TCGTTAATAGATATTGGGAGTCCACCAAACTTCTCTTCTTGATCCCAAATCACGTTAAGATCTCCACCTACAAGCCATGGGACAACCATATCTCTAGACATTGCATAGAGTGAATCCCACAACTCTATTCTCTCAATGCTGTCACATTTTGCATACCCTAGTGTGAGTATCATGTCCACTTTAATTTCAGTGTGGCTCAATTTCAAAGTTAGCTGTTGAGTCATGTTGTACAGAATTGTCACCCCAAAAACTTCATCAATAAAAGCCCATATTTTATTTGAGACATTTACCACTGCTTGAGCCAAACCTATCCTCTTTCTATATCTTTCTACTTTGTTTGACTGTTGCATTGGTTCAAGAATTACAATAAATTCAAAATGATGTTGCCTATGCATTGTGATAAATCTCTCAAAAGCTGGCATAGTATTGACAGATCACACATTCCAAATAATTGCATCCATTACTGAATTTGAGATTTTGACAGAGTCCTTCTTGTTTGAACTCCATTTGTCGGAGCATTTACATTTTCTTTACTCTCCTTTTTCCTTCCCTTAGTAGCAGATTTAACTTTTTCAATTTGCCTAGGAGACAGATCTCCTTACTTAGCAACATTAAGAAAGTTTTGAGTTGTTGAATCTTCATCCATGTCCTTAGCTACTTGATCAGATTGAATTTCCACTTCTGTTGCTCCTTTTGTTGCAAAAGTTGAGGTCTTTGGAATCGCAACCTGTGCTCCAACACTTTTTATCAGTTGACTTGACATCAATTGATCATTGATATCAGTTGTTTCTTGAATCTTATTCTTTCCATCTATAACACCTATTTTGTTCATGGAATTTCCTGCAATATTAACACATATCTTCTTTATTGTTCCTCCTAGATCAGTGGCATTAACATCAAAAGCTTTGGAAGCCACAACTATAGTATCATTTCCTTCAAATCTGTTCTGCTCCTCAATCATCTGATGCTGTCCTTTGTGATCACCTTTTAAGTTAATTAACCTCTGATCGTCAGTTGTCCTTGTGTCAATGACATTGTCATTTACACTTTGATCATCATCATCTGCTACAACACCTTCATTCTCCTCTTCACTTTGCATTCCATCCGGAATTTCTCCTTCTTCTGAATCCTCTTCTGTTTGATCTNCTTCTCAAATTCAGTATCCCTAATTTGTTCTTTGTCCTTATTTGTTGCTAGCTCCCCTTCTACTCTAGTGTCCTGTGAAGGCACATCTTGACATGAAGTATTAGTTGCAACCATGGTACCCATAAAAGCTCTTTGAACCCATTGAGATGTTGTTTCTCTATTAGCTTGGTCATTTGTTCTTGTCTCTTTTTCCACTGGGGAGAGATTGCCGCATCCATGGCTGCCCAAGCTCAAGAAGCACGCCAAACATAGAGAGAGAAAGAAGAGATAAGGGAGAGCGTTTGGCCGTTAGGCTGAGCGCCTAGGGTTTAGGATTTATTTTTTTATTTTTTTTTGCAAATCCACTAGGCATTGTGCCTAGGGTTGATTTTCATATAACTGTAAATATAAGAACAACATGGAGGGGGACATAGACTTGATCTCCGATATGGTAAACTATTTGGCCATCCTATTTGATGTCCAAAAAGCTCATGAGTGCTATGGTGAGTTAAACCTATGGAAGGAGGTCTAGGTACTATAGCATTCCTATAGGAGCCTAGATATACAAAATATTTAAGTAAAACTAGGTCATCTACACAGATTAGAAGTCCTAATGTTACTAGATAAGAGAGTTGGAAGATCAGTTTCCATATGCAACAGTGGCTACAGCTAGTACAGATGAAATGTGTCCTAGTGAGACTATACAAAAGAAGAAGTAAATTATCTTCAATCATCCTTTTCTTTTGAGAAGATCAAGGTTGAAGACCCCTTAACAAAGTGGCCCAAGGGAGAGACTGGGACTGATATTTCTGTCTGATATGGTTGACAGAGGAGACTGAATACTGAAACGAGTTGATCAGTCTGATGAGTGGTGATATGTAATATATTCATATGGCAGTGACTAGGTCTGGACCCCTAGGAGTATATTGGCCTTGTCTTAGGAAACCATGATCATCATGTATAAGTTGGGCTTTCTGAGCTATGTCCATGTATGTGAGGAGTCTGCTGATTGTTGATATGTGAAGGTAGGCTAGGTCTGGTTGCTTATGATGAAGAGGTAAGGTGAGGTGCATCAATTGACACCCTCTCAGTAGGTTGAGCATTGTGAGTGCTAATACCACACATTGAGATTGTATCAATTGATTGAAACTTGTGTTGGCATCAGATGTACCTGCAAAAAACAGAAACAAAGTTAGAGTAATGGGTTTCCTGTTTCCAGTTTTTGGGTGTTGGAAAGATGATTCTGTTTTGGACTTTTTGGGTTCAAAAGGAAAGGGGTTATGGTATGGGTTTTTGAGTGTTTAGTAGTTATTTTGTGACTACCCTTTGATGTCCTGGAGTGAATGTGATGAGGGTGCCAGGGGTGGAATAAGAAAGAGAGACAGAGGTATGTGTTTAGGGTCTGAAGGGGGTTAAGTGTAGTGTTGTAGAAGAAGGGGTTGACAGGGTATCCTTTGGGTTGTGCATATGTGAAATAAGGGATGAGAAAGATTGCAACTAATTCTGCTGCTGGTTGCAATGAAATGATGCATCTTAGGATTCCCTGTCTTGTCTCTTCATGGAGATGAGACTTAAGTAGTAAACCTGCAAAACCAAAAGAGATGTTAGTGAAAAACTGGCCATTTCTGGTCATGAATTGGGGGAGTTGATGGATTGCCATCAGGTTCTTGTGTACACTGATGGAGATTGAAGGAGAATTGTTGTGTGTTGTGTGAGGTATAAAGAATTGTACACAGATATCTAAGCTGTTTGAGTGACAGTGAGCAGTGAACTGGGATTTCCAGTGTGGACTTGATGAAGAATTGTACTTGTGTATGTTGTTGGATGTGTGGGCAGTGTGAGTTGGCGGAGGGTGAGTTTGTGTGTTGTTTTGCTCATGGTAGTCTATATGCTTGTGATGGTGTTAAGGAGATAAATTAGCCCTAAGGTATTCCTGTAATTGGCTTTGAGGGATGTTGCTCCTATAATGGTATAACCTTAGTCTATGTTTTGATCTCAGGATATTGAGCCCATAGGCTGATCACCCTAGAACCATAGCATAGACTTAAGTGTTCCTTTCATAAAGTGCACCTGCAAAACAACAAACATTTTTAGAGAAAGAATGAGGAACATTAGGAAGGTGTGGTGGATGGGTGTCTGTTTGGTGGGATATGAATTATGGTGGTCTTTTTGTGTCTGAAGGATGGGGTTCCTGCCTGATCCAGCATGACCTGGCCCCTGATGTGTGATGGGAGTTCAGTGAGGTCATTGAAAATGTATTATGTGTAGTAGCTTATGACTAAGCTTGGATAAGGAATCAGTAGGGCAGTTTGTTTCTCTGTATGTGTGTGTGCAGATGAATTGTTTACACTGTTGGAACAGGCTTTGAAGTTGCTGGAGCTGAATCTGGATGGTCCATGGGGTCAATGAACTAGCAAGGAGGAGTCAACCTCCAAGTGAAGTTTGGTAAAGTGGTTCTCAATGCACTAATGAACTCCAAGAAGGGCAGCAGTTATTTCAGCAATGTTATTAATGCCATTACCAAGAGGTGCTGCAATGTCATGAATAAACTTGCCTAAGTGGTTCCTGATGATGACTCAAGCTCCAATTCTACCAGGGTTAGTGAGTGCACTACCATCACTGTTGATCTTAACAAAGGGATGTTCAGGTCTGAGCCAAAGTACTTGCTTTGTGGTTGTGACTTGTTGAAGTTGCTCACTTAAACTATGAGTGCCATTCCAGTTGGGAGGCAGTAGGGCATCAGATTGGATTGCAAAAAGAACTCTAGTAAGAGATGAAGTTCTTCTCCCATACTTAGCTCCACACCTATTTTTCCAGAGGTTCCAACAAACAATCGTAGGAATGGTGTCAATCAACAACTTGTGAACAACATTGTGAGGTTTTAATAACCACCACTTCATTAAGAGCACTGGGAGGGGTAGATTCTCTATGATCAAGCCAGTAATTGATGCAATGTTTTTCCAAACAGTTCTAGCAAATGAGCCACTACTGAAGATGTGGTTAATTGATTCTCCTTGTGGCTTGATGCAGCACACACACCTAGTGACTGTTGAATGACCAAAGGACACCACTGTATCATCAGTAGGTAGTTTGTTCCTAGGATCTCTCCAAAGACAGAAGGACCATTTGAAAGGGATTTTGTTGTGCCATATTTTGGAAATGGAGAAAAGTTGATGTCTCTTAGCTCTAACAACTTCCCAGGCAGAAGCACGTGAAAAGGTTCCGGATGTGTGAGGGGTCCAAATGGCCTTATCTGAAAGGTGAAGGTTATAATGGATTGGTGCTTGGAGGATGAGAGGAATCATGTGGGGGGGAGCTATACTGTTGAGCTTCTGTAGGTTCCATTGTCCTTGTTCCCAAAATTCAGAGACTGAGATTCTTCCTGGCTTTGTTCCACCAATCCTGCGGTCAGCCAGAGGGCCTGTACCCATCCAGTTATCCCACCAAAAACTGATGGCTCCTGAGTGCAATCTCCATTGAATGTGCTGTTCCACTTCATTCTTATTGATCATGAGTTTTTTCCAAATCTTGGAATGGCCAGTATCCTATTTCTTGGCCACAGGATGAGATCTTTGACAAGAGGGTTCAGGGTTTGGGGTTTAGAGGGGTTTGGGGTTTGGGGTTCACGGTTCGGGGTTCAGGGTTCGGGGTTCGGGATTCGTTGTTCAGGGTTGGGGTTCACGGGTTAGGGGTTCAGGGTTCAGGGTTCAGGTGTTCAGGGTTCAGGGTTTAGCATTTTGGGTTTTTTTTTTTTTTTAGGCAGGAGCCTAGGGCTAGTTTTATTAATACCAAAAAGCTAAAAAGTACCACATAGGAAGAGTACAAATAAGGGGGACAATAGCACCAGTAGTGTTGCCTCTATGCCTTGGCTACATAATCACTCCTCTGCGCCTCACAATGCCATTATGGCAGTCTCATGTAGAGGAATCATGGTGTAGATGCCGGCAAAGTCTCACGAGGGCATATAATCTCATAGCCATTTGGATATCTTTCCAAAGGCATAGGGCTAGAGCAACACAAACTGGGCTAAACCTTACCTTACTAATCCTATTGAGGCAAATAAAAAGCCTCACCTACTAGCATGCATGTAGAAAGAAAGAACTAGCTAGAACTAGATATTCTATGATGATCACAGAGTTTATAACATACTCTGTGATGATATTACATAGAACTATATTAATGTGATGGTAAAATAAGAAAATGTAGGAGAAACAATACTTCTCCCTCTTCTCTAATGTTGTGAAATCTTTAATTTGTAGACTCTTGACGTCTTCATCATCACTTTTCAAAATGTCTTCAAAATTAATGCTTTTTTCTTTGAACAATTGGTCTTTGTAGATGTTGTTTGGTTGTCCTGCTTTTGTTTAGCAACTCTCATCGGATGTCGCCTAATGATTGCTTCCTCGTTTACTCTACCATCCCAGCTCTTCTTCCTTGTATGATTCTTCATGTTTTGTCCACTATGCATAGGTGATAAATCACCTTTCTTTGCTGCCTCTTGCCTCCATTTTTGAAGAATTTCATCTTCCTCTCCATCTTCATATATGTCTTTTCCCACGTTACCTGAATTTGGCCTATTTTGGAATGTGTCTTGTGCAATTAGCACGTTTTCATTGTGTTTAAATACCAACGCTGCCTTATTTTGACTGTGTTGTGTGCCTTGCTGCTTATTGTTCGTGTTAATCACACGACCAGTACTATCCACCTGCTCTGTATTGATAGATTTTAGGGGCTTATAACTTACCAGAGCATCAAGTAGGTTTTTATCCTCCAATGTGATCCCAGGTGTTGTACTAGCATGTTGTTGCTGTCCTCGAGTTACTGGAGTCACTGCTGCTCCTGTAGTGATTGCAAACTGTTGTTGTTGTCCAGTTTTGCTTACTACACCTGATGTATTACTAGGGATAAAGGCAGGTGCATTGGAGTTAAGTTTGCTTGGAGTTGCACTAGCATCTTCCCTTGGTAGCGATAGTGAACCATATAAGTGCATGTCTTCACTATCACTCTCTTGTCCAAGGTCATCAGTCGAACCTCCATCATATTCAATACCCCAGTCCTCATCATCATCATGATCACTCTGATCTGCCCAAAACTTGGATTTAATAACCATATCCCTCACATTAGCTTTTATAACTTCACTGTTATTTCCCGTAGAGAGCATTAGTTGCCCAGATTCCACACCATGTTCACCACACGATTCCATGGTTTGTGTAGGAACTTCAAATACAGATTTGTTCAAAGTCACAATTGGTTGTTTAACCATAATAGTGTGTGTTACCATATTGGTGTGCGTTGCCATTGCTGCCTGGGCCTCTTTAATAATCTGTTCCATACGTGGGCTGGAGAATTACAAGGTTGGAGTTGACGAGCTTGCGAGTTGTCCTGTATCTCCACGCATCAGTTCCAACTTCGTACCAAGTTCAAACGATTGCCTCAAATTTCCATCATGCTCCTTGACAAATTTTGTTACTCCCAGAATTTTTGTAACAGCTGCTGTAGAAAGATTTTCCCTAGCTGAGACGATTGCAGCAGCAGACTTTTCTGCTGTGACTGAAGCAGACTTATCAGCTGCATCGACCAAATTTTGTTGCTCTAAACTAGCTGCACTCTTAACACCGTTGCGCACCCTACTTCCATCACCAGCAACTGCTTGTGTTTCATCAGCCATCTGTTGCTCCTCATTGACATGCTCACCCTCATTCACCAAAGCATCAAAAGAGTTTGAAACTCCAATAGCCTTTGATGGTAGAATCAGATTTTGAAGACTTGGAGTTTGTTTCTTGCTAGGTGATTTATTCACCCCATTCCAGTGATTTTTAACAACTCCAGTAGCCTGTTTTCCCCCTCTAATACATGAGAAACATTACTCACAAGTACTGCAGTTCCAGTAGCTAATTGCTCACCAGTGGCATACGGGACACACTCATCATTCTCCAGTTGCATTCCATACCCTTTAACTGTTTGATACCCAGCCTCATCAATTTTTTGCCCAGCCTTATGGACACCAGCAGATGCAGGGCATGTAGCAGCCTCCAGATCTTTAGCAACATTATTGTGAGCTGCTGCAACAGGAGCTATCACATCACCATCATCATCTGCTATATGTTGCAAATTAGAAGTATATATTTGTTGACCAGTTCCCTTAGTATTTGAGACAGCAACTCGATCAGTTGTGGCATTCTTAGAAATCACATGTTCCACTTGATTCTCAACAACTCCTTCATTCACATTCCCAGCATTAACAACCTGGTCAGACCCCTTCATCATGACTGTTTCACTAACCAAATTAAGTGCACTGGAGACTCTAGCTAGAGATCGATCAACTGGAATATCGGCACGATTTGATGCATTAGTTTTTTGTTGCCACTTAGCATTTAAATAGTCCCTAGCATCCCCTTGTAATTTTTCTACCTTGTTCATCTCCTCAGCTAAAGCCAAAACTTCAGCAGGCAGAACACGTTCCTTATTGACAGTGCTATCGATCAAATTTTCCTCCTGTTGCATATCATCATTCGCCCTATTCCTTTTAATCAATGAACGACAATATTCACCAGCATGTCCTTGTCGTTTGCACACATTACAATATGATGGAAGATTATCAAATACAAACTCCTGTATATGCTCAAAAACCTTACCAGATTTGTCGTCGATAAATTGTAACTTCATATTTTTGGGATGTTTGTCAAGGAGATCAAGAACTACCTTAACTCTAGCTGTACTAGGTCTTGTCCTAGATTGTGTGGCCTTGTCTATTGCAATAGGTTTTCCCACAGCTGATGCGATTGACAGTAAAGGTTTCTTGGCGAACAGGTTCGTCGGCAAATCTGGAAACGATACCCATGCCACTGTTTTTGACGTCTCAACCTTAGGATTGTAATCTTGAGTCCATGGGAATGTACGATATTGATGTTGTTGTCCATTGTACTGTAAATAACCAACCTGCTTCTATAGAACTATTACAAAATTGTCATAAACATCACAACGAATCAACAATTGTCGAAACGCGAGCAAGCCGATCAAACAGCAACCTTTAATCCCAAACTGTGTTGGAATTAAATTTCGTAGTTCCGGAAAATCTGGCGCACCATATGAGAGCTTCATCACTACATCTTTGTGAATACCTTCTTCAACTGCATATTCCTCCAATTCCTTAAACGAAAATTGCATCATAAGCTGTCCATGAACATGCTGGACAGGTTTAAGGATTGTTTTTGCTACTGGTTGTGATTTTGTCGTGAGTAATGAAGCATATGTATTCGTTTTAGGGATGGGATCCGTCTCTCTCACAGCTTGAAGCTGGGGAGAGGCCCTCACGTCCATGGAAGCCCTTAGTTCTCCATGTCGCCCAAGAAGGAGAGAGGAGAGAGCAGCGTAGGGTGGTTTTTTTATTTTTTTATTTGGCAAATCCACTAGGATAGGAGCCTAGGTCTAGTTTTATTAATAATAAAAAACAAAAAGAATCACATAGGAGTAGTACAAATAAGGAGGACAATAGCACCAATAGTGTCGCCTCTATGCCTTGGC
>ML364063.1:0-24887 GCA_005239505.1 Nicotiana paniculata | reverse complement strand
TTAATTGATTTATTGTGATTTTTATAGGACGGTATGACGAGTAAAAATCACATGCTCACACTTCTCAGATCGGTATTGGATGTGTTTTGATACAGGATGGTAGAGTGATTCCTTATGCTTCTCTCCAATTTAAGCTCCATGAGAAGAACTACCCTGTTCATAATTTGGAGTTGGCTACCATTGTTCACGCGTTGAAGGTTTGGAGGCACTATCTCTACGGTGTTTCTTGTGAGGTGTTCACTGACAATTGTAGCCTCCAGCACTTGTTCAAACAGAAAGATTTCAATTTGAGGCAGCGAAGGTGGTTGGAGCTGCTAAAGGACTATGATATTACCATTTTGTATCGTCCGGGAAAGGCCAACGTGGTGGCCGACGCCTTGAGTAGGAAGGCGGTGAGTATGGGCAGTCTTGCATTTGTTAGGGAGAGACCTCTTGCAGTTGATGTTCAAGCTTTGGCCAATCGGTTGTGAGGTTGGATATTTCGGACCCCAGTCGGGTCCTAGCTTGTGCTGTTTCTCAGTCTTCCTTATTTGATCGTATCAGAGAGCGCCAGTATGATGATCCTTATTTGCTTGTCCACAAGGACAATGTTCTGCATGGTGATTCCAGAGATGTGACTATTGGTGATGATGGGATATTGAGGATGCAGGGCCGAATATGTGTGCCTAATGTAGATGTACTTTGGGAGTTGATTCTTTAGGAGTCCCACAACTCGCGGTATTCCATCCATCCACGTGCCATGAAGATGTATCAGGATTTGAGACAACAATATTGGTGGAGGAGGATGATTAATGATATAGTTGGGTTTGTAGCTTGGTGTCTCAATTGTCAGCAGGTGAAATATGAGCATCAGAGACCGGGTGGCTTGCTTCAGCAGATGGATATTCCAGAGTGGAAGTGGGAGCGGATCACCATGGATTTCGTAGTTGGGCTCTTACAGACTTTGAGGAAGTTCGATGCTATTTGGGTGATTATGGATCGGTTGACCAAGTCCTCACACTTCATTCCTGTGTGTACTACCTATTCTTCAGATCGGTTGGCTGAGATTTACATCAGAAAGATTGTTCACCTTCATGGAGTGCCAGTTTCCATCATTTCAGATAGAGGCACACAGTTTACATCGTAGTTTTAGAGAACCGTGCAGCGAGAGTTGGGCACTTAGGTGGAGTTGAGCATGGCATTTCATCCTCAGACGGACGGGCATTCTGAGCGCACTATTCAGATATTGGAGGACATGTTACGCGCTTGTGTCATTGATTTTGGGGGTTCATGGGACCATTTTCTGCAGCTCGCGGAGTTCGCTTACAACAACAGTTATCAGTCGAATATTCAAATGGCTCTGTATGAGGTTTTATATAGGAGGCGGTGTAGATATCCAGTGGGTTGGTTTGAGCCGGGTGATGCTATGCTTTTCGGCACAGACTTAGTTCAGGATGCATTGGATAAGGTGAAAGTAATTCAGGAGCGGCTTCGCACAGCACAGTCAAGACAAAAGAATTATGCTGATAGAAAGGTTCGTGATGTATCTTATATGGTTGGGGAGAAGGTTCTACTGAAGGTCTTACCCATGAAGGGGGTTGTTAGATTTGGGAAAAGGGGCAAGTTGAGCCCTCGATTTATTGGACAGTTTGAGGTGCTTCGGAGGATTAGAGAGGTGGCCTATGAACTTTCTTTGCCACCTAGCTTGTCGAGGGGTGCATCCAGTATTTCATGTTTCTATGTTTCAGAAGTATATCGGCGATCCATCCCATGTTTTGGATTTTAGAATGGTTTAGTTAGATGGTGATTTGACTTATGATGTGGAGCCAATGGCTATTTTGGAGCGGCAGGTCCGCAAGTTAAGATCAAAGAATATAGATTCAGTGAAAGTGAAGTGGAGAGGTCATCCCATGAAGAAGGCTACTTGGGAGACTGAGCGAGAGATGCAGAGCAGATATCTACACCTATTTGAACTTCAGGTATGTTTTTAGACCCGTTCGAGGACGAATGTTTGTTTACAGGGGGAGGATGTAACAACCCGATCGGTCATTTCGAGAGTTGTAGCCCCGTTCCCCCATTTCTCGCTTATTTTGTGTTCATCAATTATATTTTGACTTACCAAGTTAGTTGGTTCAGGTCTAGAGTGATATTTGAGTGAATTGAGACACTTAGTATCTTTTGTGAAAGCTTAAGTTGGGAAAGTTGACCGGATGTTGAATTATGTGTAAACAATCTCAGATGTGAATTTTATGGTTCCGTTATCTCCTTAGGTGATTTTGGACTTAAGAGCACGTCCGGAATGTGATTTGGAGGCCCGTCGAAGAATTAGGCGTGAATTGGCCAAAGTTAGAATTTTAGCGATTTTGTTCGGCAATGGAAATTTTGATATCAGGGTCGGAATGGAATTCCGGAAGTTGTAGTAGGTCCATGGTGTCATTTTTGACTTGTGTACAAAATTTGAGGTCGTTCGGGTGTGATTTGATAGGTTTCTGCATCATTTATGGAATTTGGAAGTTCAGAAGTTCTTAGGCTTGAATCCGAGGGTAATTCGTGTTTTTGATGTTGTTCGAGATGATTTGGTGATTGGACTAAGTTCGTATGATGTTATGGGACGTGTTGGTATGTTTGGTTGAGGTCCCGAGGGCCTCGAGTTGATTTCGGGTGGTTAACGGAACAAAATTGATGTTTGAAGGATTGCTGAAGTGGTATAGTTCTGGTGTTTTCGCACCTACGGTGGGGAGCCCGCAGGTGTAGACCGCCGAAGCGAAGAGAATGCTCGTAGGTGCGGTCAAGAGTGTCCTGGACTGGAAGTGCAGGTGCTAGATTAGGAGCGCACCTGCGAGACCGCAGATGCGGAGGGGGAGCGCAGATGCAGAATATCGCCTAGGAAGGAAGGATCGCAGAAGCGAGGAGGGCCCGCTGGTGCGCACCCGCAAGTGCGATTGTTTGATCGCATATGCGGACTGTGGGCGAGTAAGTGAGATCTGCACCTGCGATGAGAATTCCGCAGGTGCGGCATCACAGAAGCGGGATGTAGACCGCAGGTGCGGTTCCACTAGGCAGAAAGTATATAAAGGAGATTTCGCGAATTTTTGCCCATTTCCATCATTTTGAACTCGGGTTTTGGAGATTTTGAAGAGATTTTTGAAGGGGATTCGAGGGCATTCAGTAAGGAAATTGATTTAGCTCTATTATCTTTAGTTATGGTGTTTTCCCGTTGTTTTCTCACCTAATTAGTGGAATTTTGAAATGAAAATTTAGGGGTTAGGGATTGGAATTTGGAGAGAATAATTTGGGGATGTGAAGGACCAAATGATGTCGGATTTTGATGAAATTAGTATGGGTAGACTCGTGAGTGAATGAGATTTCTAGTTTTGTGATTTTTGTCAGATTCCGAGACGTGGGCCCGAGGGCGGGTTTGAGTAGATTTCGGGATTTGGACTATAATTTGTTATTTTTCTTGTGGAATTGGTTCCTTTAGCCTATATTGATCGTATTGTATTGCTTGTGGATAGATTCGGGACGTTCGGAGGCTGAGTCGAAAGTCAAGGGCATTGCGGAGTAGGATTTTACTCGGTTTGAGGTAAGTAACGGTTCCAAAATTGGTTCTGAGGGTTCGAAACCCTGAACTATATGTTATGTGATTAGTATTGAGGTCACGCACATCCCAAGTGACGGGCGTGCGGGCGTGCACCGTGAGAATCAGGACCTAGTTCATTCCATGGCATCGTTTAGTGACTCTTTCCATCTTGTGATTAAGTAAATGACCTGTAAATCACGCTAGATATCATGTTAGGGTGTTACGTCGATACTATTGGGACCCGTAGTGGTCGTTTCTTGCTGTCATCTCACTAGTTTCATTGATATTCTATACTCAGTCTTATTCATGCATTTCATATCATGTCTTAGTCACAATTGTTATTTATTGTCACATCATATCATTGTTCCGGGATAGTTTTCATGGCATTGTGAGCCCGTGTGCGAGACTGGAGAGTGATGACTGAGTGAGGCCGAGAGCTTGATTATGAGTGACAGTTATAGGATTGGGATGCACGTCCCAGCAGTTATGTTGATGATTATGATAGTGTTTGGGTTGTAGGAGCCACACCGGAGTCTGCACACCCCCAGTGAACGCGGATGATATTATTGAGATGGATTTCCCTGGACATGGATTTGTCTGAAGTATTGAGATATGGAGATGGATTTCTCCACAGGGTTGGATTACCCTTTTCCTCGGTACCTAGTGACTTATAGTCAGCGTTAAGTATGTTCCAGGATTGATTTCCCTGGGTCGGATGGACATATGCGGTAACGAGCGGTTGAGTATGTATATATATACCTGGAGATGGATTTCTTCTCAGGGTTGGATTACCCTTCTTCCTCGGTACTGGTTGACTTGCAGACAATATTGTATATGTTCCAGGATGGATTTCACTGGGCCGGATTACCATATGTAGTACCAAGTGGTTGAGCACTTGAGAGTGGGAGCACATGACATTTCATAAAGCATGTGTATTGGCATGTAGATGTAGAAGAGTTATATTCTCTACCTTTCTCGTATCTGCTCTATTTTACTGTTTCAGCTGCCTATTAAACTGAAAGCATGCCTGCATTTTTGCACGTTATTTCTGTATATATGTTGAGGTTGAGTTCGTCATTACCATTTAGTCCATAGTTTGGAATTTTTACTTACTGAGTTGGTGTACTCGTGTTACCCCCTTCACCTTGTGTGCAGATCCAGGTATCTCTGAGCACGGTAGCGGCTGCTGATATTTTACTATTGCTGATCATTGGAGCTAGTAAGGTATGCCAGGCGACCACAACCCTGCTTTCTTCTTCTCTATCCTCCCGTAGCTGTATTTTGGATTTTTCTCAGACTATGTTGGTCTTGCTATTATCAGAATAGTTGTAATAGTTGCTCATGACTTACTGACACCCTGATGTCGGGCTATCTTTTCCGTATTTTCTTATTTTGAGTTTAACTCTTTCGTGAAATTTCTATTATGAAAAGCTCTGACGTAATTTTTATGAAATATCGAAGTGTTTTTTGAGAAGTATCGGCTTGCCTAGTACAACGATAGGCGCCATCACAATATGTTAGAGTTTGGGTCGTGACATATTAGTAGTACTTCGTCCTAGTGGGAGAATGCTAAAGAAAATAATAGTTCGGCGTACACTCTTGTGATAGTTTCAGTAACATGATCTCTGAAGAGCTTAATACTGTTATACCCCATATTTTCATACATGGAAGTGCGCTATAGATAAATTAATGGAAGCTCGGAAATGAGATGTTGCATCCCGCATTTTCGAACGTTAAAGTTTCGTTGTAAGTTAATCAACGCAAGTTCGGGAATGAAATTATTTTGTGATTATAAGCATTATGCTATTTCAAACAAGTGATGAGTAAATTTGTTAATGTGAGAGGGTAAGCAAATCGAAGAAAATGAGTTTCGTCAAAGATTGACATTTTGGGATAAAATACGGTCTGAGCTATAATACCCAGCACATACAAGGTACCACATGACCATGATAGTAAGGTGTATAAAGTATGTTAAAAGTAAGTGGAGATAATTTTTAATTATGTGGATAATTGATTATTATTAATTTAATGAGAGATTAACCATGTAATTAAGAATTTGCGGATAATTAATAAGTGGGGACAAAGGCCCCCACGTGGCAGCCCATGAAGTGGTCCAAAAGCCACTAAGTGACTCCTATAGTACATGGAAAGGTGGCACCTTATTAAAGTACTAGTCATGGCTCTGTGTCGGACTAATTCCATGTCCACCCAAATTTGCAGTACAAACACATTCTCCATTCAAATCAATCTTTCACTTGCCTTTGTTTATTCCTAATTCTTCACCCCTCCCACTATTGAAATTTATATATCTTCAGGAATATATCTAAGTATTGCAAGTGGAAAAAGTATTAACTGGATCAGAAAAAGAAGATAAATGCAAACTAAAAAACAGCCCGTTTCGAGATTCACTTTATATATTTTTGGAGAAAAGATTCAGCACTCCTACTTTTTCAGAACTTGAAGTGCTTAATACAGGCATTCTTGGGACAAGATTCCTCCAATATTCCTTCTTCAACGCAAGAGAGATTGCATACGTGATTTACAATGGTCAGAGATGTAACACGAGATTTCGCAATTCTAAGAAAGTACGGTGCAATCTTTCTCAAGAATATTATACGAATTTTTTCCGACTTTTATCTTGCTGTCACATGTATTTTTCGTTATTGACCAGTGTTAGAGGGACTTTCAAGAGAATCGGTTTAGGTATGTTAAGGCTATCCCTTCTTTCTTTTTTGGCATGATCCAAATAATACAAATGAAACGAGTAAAATACACAAATTTCATAAATGACTCTATTCATAGAAATACTAGGGGTGTCTATATTCTTGATTCCCCATGTGAATTATTATTATATCTTCTGTTCATGGGTTTTAGAAAAATACGTATTTGATAAAGTTTATACGAAAGGATTAATTTTTATGGCATTCCGAGAAAATCTTATTAACGTATTTCTTATGCATTTCATTCATTTATACATGTACATTGACCCATGACCAGATGTCGTTATATACGCGTATATATGTATATTATATGGATATGGGATATTGGAAAAGATTACATACGCACCACCACCTGATCAGCTGGTACACGTTGATGATTTGCCCACAGTGGCCGAGATGATATGATGTGTTGCCCTCAGAGGCTTGCTGATGTTATGAACACATATACTCATGCATGGTATGACATTTATATGCATATGCATGACATTATAATATTAAGTGATTCACAGAGTTGTGCAAACGTACATGTCGAGTCTTGTACTCCATGTTTCTCTCACGCCTATTATTTACTGATTTTCATTCCTTACATACTCGGTACATTATTTGTACTGACTTTCCTTTTGCTCGGGGATGCTGCATTTCATGACCGCAGGTCTCGATAGATAGATTGAGAGACCTCAAAGTAGGCTATCAGCTCAGCGGAAGATGTTGGTGCGCTCCATTTTTTTCGGAGTTGCTTGTTTGGTTAGTATGATTTAGACGTGTATTGTTTGGTATGGCGGGGCCCTGTCCTGAACTTTATGTTAAGTGTGTAGTCTAAGAGATTTTTGGACAGATGTCATGTATATGAATGTTTGTATGGCCTTGCCGAACTATGTTTTGAGTTTACAAATGATCATATTATCCTTATAGGCCCGTATACGTTTTTATATCGGTCTGGGTTGTGAAAAAGTGGTATCAGCGCAGTTTTGTCTTAGGGAGTCTACAAGCCGTGCTAGTAGAGTCTTGTTTATGAGTTTGTCGTGCACCACACTTATAAGCAGGAGGATACATGGCATTTCGGACTGTCACTCTTTCTTCTCATTCTAGATCGTGTGGTAGATCTCAGTTGTAAGAACTCAATTTCCTAAACTCTTTCTTATTCATAATACGATGATGACCACATCCATAAAGACGATTGGTAAAAGATTGCATGTGGCTATGGAAGAGTTGAGCTAGAGGAACTCAATTTTTCATGATGCTTATAATGAGTCAATATGAGGTCTTCAACGGATCATGTGTGTACTAAAAGGATTAAGCTTCTTGATAAGAAGGCCTAAGGCATGAATATCTATCCACCCATCTCAGTCATGCCCTATGAGAGCAAACGAATATGGTTTAAGAGAAGGACAGGACATCAGGATTCGGCTGGGGGTAGAGTAACCCAAAATGATGGATGAATTGTTTAAGTTAGTTGAAATTTACGAAGGATATTACAAAGGTGCTAATAGACCTCCTTGTGAAACACCCAGATGGTGCACTCTAGAACATTATAACTATATGTGAATACTAGCATGATCAAGAAAATCTAGAAGATATGCAATGAAAGTCTGGAAGGGATAAATACTACCTTAGTGTGGCTCCTGTCCCTAGTAGAGCGAAAACGTTGAGCAAACCGAAGAGCCAACGAATGAATAAAGGGGAGCTAAAAGCAAAAGAATGTCTTGTTGAAGTTTTCAAAAGAAAGGGATAGGCAGAAATATTAGCAGGGAAATAAGAAGAGAGACAAGGAAGCATTATGAGTAACATGTGATACATTGATGGTAACGGTAGATCAAAATGATGATAGTATTACAGAGTCTATAGTCAAGTGAAGGAAAATACAAGAGGTGATAGGCCTTGAGGCCACAAAAGAATATAGGTCATAAAGTCACATCTTCATTTCGATAAATAAGTTCGCACTCTAACGTGATTACAAAAGGAAAAGTTAGATCCCAGAGTAATAGAAACCAGTATGGATTGGTAAACAAGATAACCTAAACATGAATTAGTGAATGAGTGATTCGATAATGGTCGGCATCATGAGAATTTTAGATTGCGTTCCGTCAATCATAGAATGGACAACATAAGAAAATTCATGAGAAATTCTGAGAATGGTCATTTAGGAAGACGCTTCCCTAAAACAAGTAGTGTCAGCAAAGTTAAGCTTAAGGGACGGTATGTGCCAGTTACACTAAGTGGCACCCTCATGAGTAAGGAATTTTGTTACCATTGGTGAGTAAGGGTCATCAATGATATGAAAATACGCCATAATCTTATTACTTCCCTAAAGGGGGGAATATGGAGTGATGTGCCATGAAGTCATAATTAAGTGGTTCTAGTAATCATGGAATGGTAAAGGAAGAATGCGGTAAAAAAGAAAAAGGAATGAGATTACACTTATTCAGCTCCTACGTAAATGCTACGATTCTAGAACATTAAATAAGCACGATGCCAAGGAGAGGAAGTAAGGGTTCCGGTCTGGGATGTTATCAATAAATAAAAAGCCAGCGCAAGATGTAAGTTAAGACAAATGAAATAACCCAAGAAAGATTACGCGGAGTATTGATATGAGAATGGATCAACGAGCGGTTAGAAGTTGATTCGGGAAGAGTCTAGTCATGGCTAGACAAGAGAATACAGATAAATCAACAGATCATGCAACATAAACATAGTGAACCCCAACATGGGGAGTTCAATCTTGCAGATATGACATCGGAACCCTTGGGAAATATTCAGATAAGAGTTGGGGTAGTAAAAGGTTTCGTATGGGTATTACGGAAATAAAAGAGAGTGCCACTGGGAAGATAGTCAAAATATCAGGTTGAGAAGCAACCCTACAAGCACAAAGGCATGGAAGTAAGTAACCACAAATAATTATAGGTGAGGAGGGACATAAAAAATTTCATCGAGTATATGATTTAATAAGCTTG
Source organism: Nicotiana paniculata (assembly GCA_005239505.1). Classification (NCBI taxonomy): domain Eukaryota; kingdom Viridiplantae; phylum Streptophyta; class Magnoliopsida; order Solanales; family Solanaceae; genus Nicotiana; species Nicotiana paniculata. Next base: position 15,657 of record ML364063.1, on the reverse strand, counting down.
CAGCTTTACAAGAATCAGAGGGTCCTCCGTAAGTACTACAATGAAAAACTGGCCGAGGAAGTAAGGAAGAAGGATTCGACCTAAGATCAGTGACCTAAAGAGGAAGTGATCTTATAACAACAGTCTCACAACAACGTTGTATGTACTCCATGAGAAAGTGGCACCTACCATGGCTAAGGAACGGGAAGAAAAATCAGAAGTGATATTCAAGATCACATGAGTTGTATGGAATTCAATATGTGTTGGCACTAACATAAGCTAAGTATGCACGCAACAAGGGAGCAAGAAGACTAGGAAACGTAATTTCTTACACTTAAAGAAAGCTCATAAGGAATGAAAAGAATCATTCGATTAATAATCCAAAGTTAGTTACATTATGAACACACTTAAGAGTTTGGAGTTTTATACATGCAGGATGTATATTGACAATCATACAGACATAGAAGAATCTGGTATAAGTTAAAAGAAGGAATTGATCCTAGGGCACAGAAAAGGATTGAGTTAGTAGAAGATTGTATCATGGATATTCCATAACACCCATGAAAGACTAAAGTAATAACTAATACTAGGACCCGTAGATAGGAAGATAGCTTAAGCCTACATAAAGGTTGATCAGAAGAAAGAAGAAACTAAAGAGTTACATCAACCAAGTAAATCGGGAGTCTGATTATTGGACTCAGAAAATTATAGAATTCGTGATTGAGAACATTGCAAGATCACTCTTGATATCAGAGGTACAAAAGAGAAAGTACAACAACCATGTTCTATAACGGGCCTACGATAAAGCCAGTTGGAAAAGTACCAGCCTCATAAGAAGTTAGTACGAAGCTTCCACTAGATTGTGTATGCACCAGAGGTGCAAGTATTATAATAGAGCTTCAAGTTATGGACGTACATTACACCTATGTGGTAGGGAGGTCATGAAAGAGATAGCAGATACGATGCAAGATTTTAAGGTAGTAAGGTAAAGGTTAACAATGTACGAAATACTCAAATGCAGAAGGTTGTGAATAGTCCATACTTGGATAGAAATCTAGAAGCACGGGTATTCAGTATCCAGGAATGATAGCAGCATCGTCAGTAGCATATCTTCCAGCCTATGGTTTCTAGGTATTGAGAGTTCTAGTTAAGAGAGTAAAAGAAGAGTTTGAGACGATATGATGTCTCGCTTGATGTTCCAGAATAACATAAGGAAATATATGGTTCAAGCAAGTTGAAAGAAGGTTGCGAGTAGTATAAATAGATACGTATAGGTCACAAGCTAAAGTATAGTAAAGAGACATAGTTTTATGAAAGAATAAGGATAAGAAAGGACGTGTGGAAAGGTGACGAGAAATGGATAAGTCCTCAGGATTAAGTCCATGAAAACAAGAGAGCTGATGGTTTCTCTAAGTTATAGGAAGCTCAGTATAGCCTGAATAAACTCAAAGGAGTCTAAGACTAGTAGCATATAGAAGAGATGGAATGCCGCCCTGGTAGTAGAATGGGGGTGTAATTACGATAGATAAAGGATGACATTTTGGCCTTCGATTGTAATGATTTGAAAAGGATTTCATGAATTATACGGGATTAAAATACCCATGTAATGTGAATCACATTGGGATACTATGAAATATGGTTATGGAAGCATGGTATTGCCCCTAGGTGGATCGGTCTAATCATTTCAGATATTCCCTAATGAGGCATAAGCCCTAGTGGCAAGATATTACACAAGAAGTTTCAGTTATCAGTGGTGGATTGTAGATCGATATTGAGGTGAATCAACAATGGATGATGTAGACATGTAATTTTTTACCTCCCCGAGATTCTACACATGTTAGAGTTTAAATATTTAGTTTAGGTCTAATATCACTATTTTAACTAGTTTTGACTCTTTTACTTTATTTTATCACAAAAATAAAAATCACAAAAAAAATATTTTTTTCTTTTATTTAGCTAATTGATATTTTGTCTAGTTACTTTTGGTTATCTACCATTCATAAAATAAAAAAAAATACAAAAATAGTATTGATATTTTATTTTTCCAAAAAAGGATAAGAAGAAAATTTTTGGACTAATTTTTGTCTTGTTTTTATGTGAGAAGACCACAATTTTAAGCTTGAGTTGACCCAATTTTAAGCCCAGATACTGACGGCCCAATACCCTAAAACCCTAATAACTCTTTAAACTATACACTCCCACCCGAACCATCTTCTTCTTATGGAACCCTTCGCCAACCCTAATTTCCCTACCCCAACACCTCCAGCCGCCGGCCATCCCCCTCCTCTCTAAAACAACCACCCGTCACCTTCTTCTTCTTCATTCTCCCCTATCCTAGCCGCTGCCTTCTTCTTCACTCCGCCACCCCCTCTTCTTCTTCCTCACCACCAAAAGAATAAACCTAGAAGAAGACTCTCACTTATCATTTTTAAGAGGGTTAAGTGAGGTTGTAAAAAATGGGGTGTGACATCTCTGGCGACTCTGTTGGAGATTTGTAGGTTGGAGCTGATACTTGATCTTGTTGGCTTTTAGGATATTTGATTGAGGTGTTTGTTTTCTTTTTTTTTCTTTGTTTATTTAGTTTGTTTGTCTTATTTACTGTTTTGTCGATTATTTGTTTATCACTTTTCCTTATGTGTTTACCGCTTTATAACTGTCATCATTTGCATAACCATGGGTCTTCTTTCTGTAACAAGTCTCGTAGTATGCGTCGCGTACACGAACTCTTTGTCGAGTCACCCTTATTTTATGAGGGGGACCGTCGGACGTATGGAGTGGGTGAAAAGCTTGAGCATCCACCATCAACCATATGCTCCCCCGAATTGCATTATTAGTGAACCCCAAAAGTAGGTCAGCCTTTAGTTCATTTTTATTTGCATCATATCATTATGACTTAGTAGGGCTCGGACCTAGGTACCGTGTCCTTCGTAGGAAGCCTGTCCAAATTGTATCAAGTGGGGCTGCATATTTGAGGATAGAAAGGTCATCTGGCGGACTGATATTTGGGAAAGAAGGGTGAAAAATGAAGCAAGTAGGGCCTAGTTATATTTTTCTTTCACAACTTTTTCGAGAAAAGATAAAAAAAAAATGAAAATGAAAAATCCAAAAAGATTTTGCACCTTCCCAACATTTTCCAAAAAAATAGAGAAAAAAGGAGAAAAAGGAAAATCCGGAAAGATTTTACATGTTTAATCATTTTTCAACAAAAAAAAAAAATACAAAGACAAAAAAATATGTTTTCTCCAAATCAGTATTTTTTTTTAAAAATTCTCTCCCGTATCCAATCTTCCCGAACTACGCAAACCTGATTCTCATCTTTCGACGCAGGATACATAGGCAGCCCAAATAGGGTGTCACGGCCCAAATTTCCCTCAGTTGGGTATCGTGATGGCACATAGTTTTAGGGACTAGGTATGCCTAATAGGTACTGAATAACAACAATAATAAAAGAAGGCTAGCAATCTCGATATAAAATCTCAACAGAATAAACAAACTTTCCCAAAACCGGTAGTACAAGTCATAAGCTCTACGAAGTCTTTCTATCAAATCTAAGTACAACTATCTAGGAATAATTAAGTACAATTGAATAGAAATAAAACAGGAAGGTGACTCCCAAGCCTGCGAATGCAGCAGCAGGTTACCTTGAGTCTCCTCAGCAATGATCTGCGCATCTACCAACAACTATAACCTGAAGATGCACACAAAAATGTGCAGAAGTTTAGTATGAGCACACCACAGCAGTGCCCAGTAAGTATCAAGACTAACTTCGGTGAAGTAGTGACGAGGACTAGTCCAGACACCCACTCCTCTAATAGATTAAAGACATAACAGTAATGACCATGACAAAATATTTATCTAAAATCTTCGAATATAATTATTGGCAGGAAAATGATAATTGGAAGGAAGCGCAGTATTTAAAGCAACGAAATAGCATGACAGAAATACGCAAAGAGGAAAGGACAACACGCAAGCCAAAGTCGGAAATCACAATACCATAAAACCCTTAAACTCAGCACCGCATCAATTTACTCACATCAAGCAGTAGCAAGTAGGCTCAATAGAAACCAGTCAAATCCTCGAGTAAAAAACCTTTAAAACGTGCTTATGTCGAAAACTTTTGAAAATACAACCTTTTCAAGATATAGGAAAATCTTCTATGAAGTATACTTTTTCTGAATGTATATGTATACATTTTTATAAAAGAATTCATCAGAACATAGTTCCCTTAAAATACGCTGTATTAAAATATACTCTTCCAATACTGATCATTCAAATATCATTTGTTCAAATATACTTTCCTAAATACTACTCCTTTCAAATATCATTTGTTCAAATATACTTTCGAAATAGGAGTCTTTCGGGACTACTTTTCTCGGAGCTAATTGCCTTTCAACTATACATTTCAATGTAAGTATGTGTGCATACATGTATACTTTGCAATCCAAATCTCCTTAATGATAAACCACCGGAACTCAATCCGTAACTCAATAGATAATCATGCAATGCAATGCAAGGGAAAGTCTCAGGTCATAGCCTGCAGTCCCAATGTAAATATGCAATGCAATGCAAGGGAAAGTCTTAGGTCATAGCCCGCAGTCCCAATGTAAATAAGCAATGCAATTCAAGGGAAAGTCTCAGGTCATAGCCCGCATTCCCAATGTAAATATGCAATGCAATGCAAGGGAAAGTCTCAGGTTATAGCCCGCAGTCCCAATATAAATATGCAATGCAATTCAAGGTGCGACGATAAGTTCAACATGAGAACTTCAATCAAAATAGTGGAAAAACTCACTAATAAGCAGAAGTCACTTAAGGGAGAAACCAAGTATCAATGAAGCAATGTAACGAGGAGACAAACCTAACAATTACCGCAATAATTCACAGTACTCAAGTAAATAAATAGAGAACCAATCATCCCGTCAAGGGAAACAACTATAACAAATCTCGCCTAACAGTTTATTTCACGGAATAAACTCAGCTCTAGCAAATATTCAATATTAAGATGCACCGCGGAACCACCGCCAATATGAGTGATGGCTAACTATACCTAAATAACATTTAAGGTGAATCATGTAAATCATCATATACGAGTCACGAGCATCTTGGTGCAAAACTATAGATATTTCAATTCCTGATAAACAATTATACGACTTGATGATACTAATTCTAATCAATTAGGCAGTTTGTGAAGAAATTTTAGCCTAGTGATAGAAGAGGGTAAGTATTCAGCTAAGTCAAATTAAGATCAAATAATCAACAAGAGGAATCGAAGTAAAGTAAATCTAATTCAAACAAAGGAGGATGAAGCTAGTAATCAGAAACTCAACCATAACAGCTACCACTTCATATGTCGGAGATATAGGGACCTAAAACCCCTAAAGGCCAACCTATTTGCAAATAAGTCTGAGTACGCACTCGACACCTCGCGTACACGGACTACAATCAACATAGAAGACCCAATTCCTAAGAGGTAGTTCCCTTACACAAGGTTCGGCAAGATACTTACCTCAAAGACGACAACCGGTACTTGAAAATGAACTTCTCGGGCGGGAAGACCTCCGGACGGCTCAAATCAACTAAAACAACTTCAAAATGCACATAAAACATATAAGGGACTAATCAAAACGATAAAGTTTCAATCTTTACTAAGTTATAAAAATCGACCCAAAAAGTCGACCCCCGAGCCCGCACCTCGGAACCCGACAAATTTTACAAATTTCGAATTACCCATTCCGACACGAGTTCACCCATACTAAATTTATCAAATTCTGATACCATTTTGCCAATCAAATCATGATTTTTCAATTTAGGAATTTTCTTTCAAAATCCACCATTTTTCTAACTCAAATCATAAACTATATGATAAAAACAAGAACTAATTCATGGAATATGTTTAATTATAGTTGAAGAACACTTACCCATTCGATTTGTGTAAAAAACCCATCAAAAATCGCCATGGTCCGAGCTCTAAAGGTCAAAATATGATAAAAATGGTGAAGCCCTCGATTTTGAAAACTTATATTCTGTCCAGTCATTTGTACATCGCGAACGCGGATAAAGGAATGCGTTCGCGAAGAAGGGAAATTTAATCTGCCCAGTTGAACTATGCGAACGCGACACTGTGTAAGTGAACGCGGAGAAGGGAAACAGGGACCTACGCGAACGCGTAGGCTAAGACGCGAACGCGATGAAGAGAGACCAGCAGCCCACCCCCAACTTTAATTTCCACTACGCGCACGTGATGGGGTGGGATGCGAACGCAAAGGGCATGAAGGAGGAAAACTGTGCGAACGCGAAAGACGGAGCGCGAACGCATATGAGGATTATTCCCTCCTCCAAATCTACACTTCGCGAACGCGGAGGATGTGACGCGAACGCGAACGCGAAGGAGAACATCAGAAGCAGAAAACAGCAGTTCCAAAAATGGAACAAAATAACCCGTGGTCCATCTGGAACACATCCGAGGCCCCCGGGACCCCGTCCAACCACACACACGAGTCATATAACCTAACATGGACTCGCTCGAGGTTTCAAATCACATAAAACAACACTAAAACGATGAATCAACGCAAGAAATCAATAAAATTTCTCAAAACTTCTTTAAACAGCAAATTTTGCATTTAAGGTCTGAATCACGTCAAACTAAGTTCGTTTATTACCAAACTTAACAGATAACACATATAAAACATATTAAACTTGTACCGGTCCCGTATCATGATATCACGAGTTTCACCTCAAATTTCATTTTCAAAAACCTTTATATTTTTAAGAAAATAATTTTCTTTAAAAATTTATATCTCAGACTTGGGACCTCGGAATTCGATTCCAGGCATACGCCCAAGTCCCATATTTTCCTACGGACCCTCCGGGACCGTCAATTCACGGATCCGGGTCCGTTTACTAAAAATGTTGACCCAAGTCAACTTTATTCAAATTTTAACAAAAAAAATATCATTTTTATCAATTTTTCACATAAAGGCTTCCCGGCTACACGCTCGGGCTGTGCACGCAAATCGAGGTAAGATAGAAGGAGGTTTTCACGACCTCGGAACACAGAATTAGCTAGAAATATATGGGATGACCTTTTGGGTCATCACAATCTCCCCCTCTTAAATAAATGTTCGTACTCGAACGTGCCAAGATTCACTTGAACTCATCCAATCACTGATTGCGCACTTCCAACACACACCCGCGGGTGATCCCACGTCACCCCAACCTACATAAGCCTGATGACACCATCGCAACTGCAATACATCCTTCTCATCACCATCGATAAGCCTTATACCTCAATTCCTCACCTTCTACTCATTTCCAAAAGACCCGATTCTAAATCCATATCCGGCATTAGCCTCAACCAGTTGCATCAACTCAGGTCTACGCCCATAAGGCACGACCACACAACATAGCACATCACACATAGGCTCAATAGCACTTTTGATCACGATAACTGCCCGAAATCAACTCAAAATTGGCAATTAGTCCCACATATGGAAGAACTTTGTTTCCAAATCCCATAATACCGATAATGATGCAATAAACACGAAGACCTCATCATTAGACACCCGAATCACCGAGCCACAACTAACACCACCAGGCACACATCCCGCAAGCTAAAACTAATGAAGCACATAACGAGAATGACTGAATATGAATATAGAAACATATAAAGGAACTATTAAATAAGCCCGTATGCATAACTCTCTATCAATACTGACTTACCAAAAGTGATATAACAAGGAAGAAGCAGCGCATATGAAAAAATCATAAGGATTCCATCCTGATAAAATTACACCGCGGTACTCAGCCCGGTCTAAATATATTGAATCACAATTATCACGAGGACCTCACCCTCAACTATGAATCACATACCGAAATTATATCATACCAATAGAAATTTCTCCATTAACTCATCTCAACTGATAAAATCATAACGCTAGCTGATCTCACATCTCGATGGAGTATCAAATTACAACTCGTAAGCAAAATATTTAGGAAAATCACAAAAAGCTTACCACGAAGAACAACAAGGACTCACTTCCAGTTTCACCACTATAAAAAAAATGAAATAAACAATGATAGACATGAGCTACTACTCATAGAATCTCTCAACAGGAGCAAGCACAAAAGTAGAGTGCAAAACATGAAACTCACTTATAAATGAAAAAACAAATAATGAAAATTCGTCCTGACCAACAGGACTATGGTGAAATACAATGGTACCCCACTTTATCACATCAAGATATACCTAGGTGATGATATCTGGCACGACAGCTTCTAGCCTACTATATGGAACACATCAACGGGTCGGGCCTCCCCCCCTCTTAGGCGCCTTCTAGCCACCTAAACATCCTGCTATAACTCTCCCACCTGAATCCTGGAATAATTTCTTACCTAGTAGCTAACATCTCTACACTGAAAACAATCTCTCTGCCGATGTGGCTGTGGAAGACATACGATACGGATCCTTGGAGACCTATGATTATCTGAAATGCTCCCATGCGAAGCTGGTAATGCAACTGAACTGCTTGACCCAATATTCTCTACCGTGCCTGAGTCCCTCAATGAATCTACAGACTCGCCCTCTAACTGAAGCAACCAAGTGAGGCGTATATCTGGCCAACTCACTGAATCTGACGGCGTACTCCAATGGTGACATAGCGCCCTGACGCATCTGCTCAAACTCCGTGCGCTGTGCATCCCGACGGAACTGATGTGAGACCTCCCTCAAAACATCTCCGAAAACTGAATCCATGCTAGTAAGGCTAACTCGGTCAGGCTACACCAACTCATATGCCGCCACCACTGATCAATCCACCTCTATGGACCTGAGACGTGACAAAAGCAATCTCGCTCGTCTCCACAATACCCGAAGTACGAAGAATATTGAGACACTCCTCCAAAAAACCCTGGGCATCACCTATCGCCAATCCACTGAAAGATAGAAGGGTGGTACTTCCAGTACCTCTAAATCCCAAGGTGCTCTACCTCCGATGTTGCTGTCCCAACCACGGGCTGAACTGAAACCACATGTCGTACTTCCATGACAACTGGAACTTGACCAATATGATCTCGCTGCTCTGGAGTGCATCTTAACTGTGGCACGTGCTCCTCGTTAGCCTCTGACTCTGACCCTTGTGACATTTACTTCGGGGTAACATCATCCGGAACCGCTGCTCGTGTCCTCACCATCGGTGAGAGAATGGAAGGATAATTTCAAACTTTAACATCAATGAACTCGCACGATAGGAATGAAGGAAGTGAAATTGTCCTGATAATTTCGTAGCCTCTCGAAGATAAGTACAGACGTCTCCGTACCGATCCACAAGACTCTACTTAACTCGCTTATGACTCTTAGAACCAATGAACCTAGGGATCTGATACCAACTTGTCACGACCCAAATTTCCCTCCGTTGGGTATCGTGATGGAACCTAGTCTTAGGAACTAGGTAAGCCTAACAGTTACTGAATAACAACAATAATAAAAGAAGGCTAGCAATCACGATATAAAATCTCAACAGAATGAACAAACTTTTCCAAAATCGATAGTACAAGTCATAAGCTCTACGAAGTCTTTCTATCAAATCTAAGTACAACTGTCTCGGAATAAGTAAGTACAGTTGAATAGAAGTAAAACAGGAAGGTGACTCCGAAGCTCGCAAACGCAGCAGCAGGTTACCTTGAGTCTCCTCAGCAACGATCTGCGCAGCTACCAACAACTATAACCTGAAGATGCACACAAAAATGTGTAGAAGTGTAGTATGAGCACACTACAGCAGTGCCCAGTAAGTATCAAGACTAACCTCAGTGAAGTAGTGACGAGGACTAGTGCGGACACCCACTGCTCTAATAGATAAAACACATAGCAGTAATGACCGTGAAAAAATATTTATCTAAAATCTTCGAATATAATTATCGACAGGAAAATGATAATCGGAAGGAAGCGCAGTATTTAAAGCAACGAAATAGCATGACAGAAATACGCAAAGAGGAAAGGACAACACGCAAGCCAAAGTCGGAAATCACAATACCATAAAACCCTTAAACTCAGCACCGCATCAATTTACTCACATCAAGCAGTAGCAAGTAGGCTCAATAGAAACCAGTCAAATCCTCGAGTAAAAAACCTTTAAAACGTGCTTATGTCGAAAACTTTTGAAAATACAACCTTTTCAAGATATAGGAAAATCTTCTATGAAGTATACTTTTTCTGAATGTATATGTATACATTTTTATAAAAGAATTCATCAGAACATAGTACCCTTAAAATATGTTGTATTAAAATATACTCTCCCAATACTGCTAATTCAAATATCATTTGTTCAAATATACTTTCCTAAATACTACTCCTTTCAAATATCATTTGTTCAAATATACTTTCAAAATAGGAGTCCTTCGGGACTACTTTTCACGGAGATAATTGCCTTTCAGCTATACATTTCAATGTAAGTATGTGTGCATACATGTATACTTTTCAATCCAAATATCCTCAATGATAAACCACCGGAACTCTGTCTATAACTCAATAGATAATCATGCAATGCAATGCAAGGGAAAGTCCTAGGTCATAGCCCGCAGTCCCAATGTAAATATGCAATGCAATGCAAGGGAAAGTCTCAGGTCATAGCCCGCAGTCCCAATATAGATATGCAATGCAGTGCAAGGGAAAGCCTCAGGTCATAGCTCGCAGTCCCAATGTAAATATGCAATGCAATGCAAGGGAAAGTCTCAGGTCATAGCCCGCAGTCCCAATATAGATATGCAATGCAGTGCAAGGGAAAGCCTCAGGTCATAGCTCGCAGTCCCAATGTAAATATGCAATGCAATGCAAGGGAAAGTCTCAGGTCATAGCCCGCAGTCCCAATATAGATATGCAATGCAGTGCAAGGGAAAGCCTCAGGTCATAGCTCGCAGTCCCAATGTAAATATGCAATGCAATGCAAGGGAAAGTCTCAGGTCATAGCCCGCAGTCCCGATGTAAATATGCAATGCAGTGCAAGGGAAAGTCTCAGGTCATAGCCCGCAGTCCTAATGTAAATATGCAATGCAATGCAAGGGAAAGTCTCAGGTCATAGACCGCAGTCCCAATATAAATATGCAATGTAATTCAAGGTGCGACGATAAGTTTAACACGAGAACTTCAATCAAAATAGTGGCAAAACTCACTAATAAGCAGAAGTCACTTAAGGGAGAACCAAGTATCAATGAAGCAATGTAACGAGGAGAAAAACCTAACAATTACCGCAACAATTCATAATACTCAAGTAAATAAATAGAGAACCAATCATCCCAGCAAGGGAAACAGCTATAACGAATCTCGCCTAACAGTTTATTTCACGGAATTAACTCAGCTTAAGTAAATATTCAATATTAAGAGGCACCACAGAACCACCACCAATACGAGTGATGGCTAACTATACCTAAGTAACATTTAAGGTGAATCATGTAAATCATCATATACGACTCACGAGCATGCTTGATGCAAAACTATAGATATTTCAATTCCTGATAAACAATTATACGACTTAATGATACTAATTTTAATCAATTAGGCAGTTTGTGAAGAAATTTTAGCCTAGTGATAGAAGAGGGTAAATTTATCTAAGTCAAATTAAGATTAAATAATCAACAAGAGGAATCGAAATCAAGGAAATCTAATTCAAACAGAGGAGGATGAAGCTAGTAATCAGAAACTCAACCATAACAGCTACCACTTCATATGCCAGAGATATAGGGACCTAAGAACCCCTAAAGGCCAACCTATTTGCAAATGAGTCTGAGTACGCACTCGTCACCTCGCGTACACAGACTACAATCAACATAGAAGACCCAATTCCTAAGGGGTAGTTCCCTCACACAAGGTTAGGCAAGATACTTACCTCGAAGACGACAACCGGTATTTGAAAAGGAACTTCTCGGGCAGGAAGACCTCCGGACGGCTCAAATCAACTAAAACAACTTCAAAATGCACATAAAACATATAATGGACTAATCAAAACGATAAAGTTTCAATCTTTACTAAGTTATAAAAATCGACCTAAAAAGTCGACCCCCGGGCCCGCACCTTGGAACCTGACAAATTTTACAAATTCCGATTACCCATTCTGATACGAGTTCGCCCATACTAAATTTATCAAATTCTGATACCATTTGGCCCCTCAAATCATGATTTTTCTATTTAGGAATTTTCTTTCAAAACCCACTATTTTTCTAACTCAAATCATAAATTATATGATAAAAACAAGAACTAATTCATGGAATATGTTTAATTATAGTTGAAGAACACTTACCCATTCGATTTGTGTAAAAAACCCATCAAAAATCGCCATGGTCCGAGCTCTAGAGGTCAAAATATGATTAAAATGGTGAAGCCCTCGATTTTGAAAACTTATATTCTGTCCAGTCATTTGTGCATCGCGAACGCGGATAAAGGAATGCGTTCGCGAAGAATGGAAATTGAAGCTGCCCAGTTTAACTATGCGAACACGACACTGTGTAAGTTGACGCGTAGAAGGGAAACAGGGACCTAGGCGAACGCGTAGGCTAAGACGCGAACGCGATGAAGAGAGACCAGCAGCCCACCCCAACTCTAATTTCCACTACGCGCACGCGATGGGGTGGGATGCGAACGCAAAGGGCATGTAAGGGAAAATTGTGCTAACACAGAAGACGGAGCACGAACACATAGGAGGATTATTCCCTCCTCCAAAATTACACTTCGCGAACGCGGAGTATGGGACGTGAACGCGAAGGAGAACATCAGAAGCAGAAAATAACAGTTCCAAAAATGGAACAGAATAACCCGTGGTCCGTCCATAACACACCCGACGCCTCCGGGACCCCGTCAACCACATACACGAGTCATATAACCTATATGGACTCGCTCGAGGTTTCAATTCACATAAAACAACACTAAACCGATGAATCAACGCAAGAAATCAATGAAATTCCTCAAAACGTTTTTAAACATCAAATTTTGCATTTAAGGTCTGAATCACGTCAAACTAAGTCCGTTTATTACCAAACTTAACAGATAACACATATAAAAGATATTGAACCTGTACCGGGCTCCGGAACCATGATACGGCCTGTCACACCTCCTTTTTCCACTACCCCCGGATTAATGAAAGGTAGTNGTAAGGAATTCTGTTAACCCGGGAGAAGGTGTTAGGCACTCCCGAATTCCGTGGTTTTAGCACGGTCGCTTAACTATTAATATTTGGCCTAATTATCTAATTATTTACATATTTTAAACCTATTGTAATTTTTAGCCTTTTTCACTTTTTAGCCGCTTTTAATATTTATGGATTTATCTTAACCAAGTCACGATGGCGTGCACTTGTTGTTTTTGGACACATCACAACCGCGTCACATGAAATGCACCCTCGATTGCTACGTGTGATTTTATTATTGTTTGAAGTTATGGTCGAGTCGCATAAAATGCATACTTGAATGGGGTTTACGTATCACGACTATGCCGCGAGAGCCGTACTCATAGTCGTGATGATTTATTATTAATCGTGCTTATAGCAAGCTACTATGTTCATGATTTATTTCCTAAACTACTTTGAGATTTGTGGTAAGGCTATGAATTATGGAAATTGGATTGTCAAGAGGAATATTCAGTACGTTGTTTCAAAATTAAAACAATCAAGCTAAAGGCATGGTCACAGATGAACAAAGTATCCCCATTTCAAAGCCAAGGGTACACCTATGAACATTTTAGAAAAAACGACAAAGTCTCCCTCATTTCACACAAACAAAGTAAATTTCAATAAGGGGGCAGAAACAATTAAACCCAGAAACATGAAAAGGCTACCACCAGATGCATATATGTATTTATCGAAAGTGGATGCAATGTGCCCCTTTCTAACTTCTTAAGTTGATTGTTTTAACAATCACTTATATCCTACTACCAAATGAAGCAGCCAATTAAGCTAATGTTTCATTGAGAATGTGTATTAAATAGATTGTACAAGCCATGACAATATTCAGTGACACAAAAGAATGGATCCTAATATCGACGAACCAGTTTATGTGAATATCATAACTTCACAGATTAAACAATATAGTTAGGAAAAATGGACATACATTCAAATTTTTACGACCCAAACAACGCGGAAACTCAAGAAGGGAGTCAATACAACCAATGTGATTCAAACCAAAATTAAACTAGCTCGGGATCATAGTTCAATTCGCAAATACTAGACCAAATAAGTGAGCAAACACCAAGTAATTGGAGCAAAGAGACTATAACAGTAAATAAATAAGATTAAAACATGACGGGAAAAATCAGCATTTCCATTTAATCCAAAAGAAGTATATGGAACCAAGTTTCATATTCAGAAGAGAATTTCGGTTAAACATATACATACCTGGACAATGAAAAAGAAATTGAAAACAACCAAATGAAGGCAGCTAACAGTTCGAATGGAGCTCAGCAGCAATTTCGACAACCTCATTGGGTTTCCACCTAAAATAGAGTTATGAATCTGCTTTTCCAACCATGACCAGAGCTCGACCAACGACCTCAAGTAAAATCGCACGGGACCGGAATCGTCGAGCCAAGAAAAGTTTAAAGAAAAGAAGAACGGCCGGATCTAATCGGCGATGACCTCGGGCGCAGAACTTCGACAAGATTAATGGAGGATCCCAGGCTGTCTCAATGGAGAAAATGGCAGCGGTTTGAGCTACTATTTTAACGTTTTTGGAGCTGGTTTTACAACTTTCATAGTGAAAGAAGGTTGAAGGTTTTTGTGGTGGTTTGAGGGTGATTGAGCAGTGTTTTCGCTGCTAATTTCGGTGGTTAAAAGGTGCGAAAATGGTGACTGTTTTGACTATTTTTTTTTTATAGTGAAATTTAGTCATTTTTAGAGCTGATTTCGTGACTGTTTTTAGCTAGGTTTGGGGAGGAGATGCAGCTGGATTTGGGGGGTATTTTGGAGTGAGTTTGCAGCTAGATTTTGAGGGGATTTCATGGCTATTTTTGCAGCTAGTTTTAAGGTTGTATGCGGCTGATTTACATGGTATTTTTCAGCCGTGTTTATGGAGGTTTGAAAGGTGGGTTTTGACTGGTTTTGTGGCTATCTTTTAAAGTTGGTTTCGAGCTTGGTTTGAGGTGTGAAAGGGTTATGTTTGGCTGAGGTTTTGGGATTGTCTTAAAGATCTTTTTCGGTTCGGTTTGGAGTGGCTTCGGGAGTGATTTTTGGACGAAGAAGGAAGCTGCCTCTGTTGAAGAAGGAGAAGCAGACGAGCTTCAGCCGCCTCTGCTGGTTCCCTCCTTTCCTGGTGGCGGGTATGGAGGCAGATGTGATAAGAGGGTGTTGTCGCTAGGGTCTAAGATTTCATGGAGTTAGAAGGGGTTTTCTAGGATTCGAGGCTTGGAATCAGCAAGGGGGTGAAGCGAGGAAGATATTGGTGTAAGTTGGGTGGTATTTGGAGCACCACCGGCGGCGGCGCACGGTGGAAACGGGGGCGGCGGCTGGTTTTTTTAGAGAAGAAGAAGAAAAGAGGAGGGGAGTGGGGCGGCTGTCTCTCTTTTCCAGATAGGGGGGGTCTCCCTAGGTCTCTTTAGGTCTAGGTTTATTTTTAATAGGTGAGGGAGATGGGTATTGGGCTGGACCGGGTCGGGCAGGTGGGTCGTGGGTTCTGGACCGGTTTCCTTTTGGGCTGGGCGGATTT
>MDKI01022859.1:0-40305 GCA_005239505.1 Nicotiana paniculata | reverse complement strand
GAGTAGTTCCGTCCTGAGTTGTTTCTTATTATCATGTTCGAGTTATGGCCTATTGGGCGATGCAGTATTATGTGAGGCTATTAGCCATGTTTGGGGTGATTTACTATCTGAGCAGTTCATACTGGGTGATGCGAGATTATCGGACCACGGATCATTACGATAAGGTTATGTGAAGTGTATATTAAAGAACAAATACCATCATTCAAGTTCATAATGAAAGTGACGATTCTAGTCAAGATGAGGTATTAAAGGATTTGTTAACTCTGCAGTTGAGTGTGAATTTCTGCACATTCCCTCCGTTGTGGTTGTATCGCCAGCATTATAGCAGGATGTCTGTATAATTGTTATGAGGTGCATCAGGAGCATCCGATTCGTGGACCTTGGCTAATAAGTTTCAGGGAGCGTCGTTGTGGTCAGACGATGATTTATGCGGTGCATGGTGCCGATTCAGCAAAGGTATGCAGTTATGATCTGGTATATCATGTGCTAGTTGATGCAATGCTTATATATATTGAAACTAGGCCTGGCTAGAGAAATTTCAGGTGTTTGAATGAATTCTGAGCTTATTATATGGATAAAGAAGAAATCTCCAGATTTGACCAAGCTATTGTGCTCGACTGGGTTGTGGTAGCACGGGCAGGTGCTCGAGATGTTAAACAGTGATTTCAAGTAACTCCAAAGTAGTTCTTAGCACGCTCGAGGACGAACGTCGGTTTAAGTGGGGGAGAATGTAACGACCGATCGGTCATTTTTGAGCTCTAGCGCGGCGTTCAGCGGGTTGAAGTCGTGAGCAGCTGTGTTTTAGGTATTATGACCCGTGAGCGTGGTCGGAATTGAATTCCAGGAAGTTTAGAATTGATTTGGAAGGAAAATTCTCATTTCAGAAGCCTTAATTTGAAGAAATCAACTAAGATTGGAATTTTGAGTAAACAATCTCCAAATCAGAATTTGAAGATTCGAGCAGGTTCGTATGATGATTTCGGACTTGGGTGTATGTCCGGATCGGGTTTTGGATAACCCGAGAGCGTTTCGACGTATATTGTGGAAGTTAGCATTTTAGAAGGATTTCATGAATTTGGGCTTGAAGTGCATATCAATGGGGTTGATGTCCGTTTGGGATTCCGAGTCTGGGAATAACTCCGTATGGTGATTCTGGAATTGGGAGCGCGATCGGAAGTGAATTTGGATGCCCGTAGGTCATTTTGGGGCCATTTGGCTAAAGATACAAATTTGAAGGTTTTGAGAAATCCGGCCGGAAGTGGAAGTTTTGATATCGAGGTCGGAACGCGATTCCGGAAGTTGGAGAAGTTCCGTAATATTGATTACTTGTGCGCAAAATTTGAGGTCAATCAGACGTGATTTGATAGGTTTCGGCATCGGATGTAGAAGTTTGAAATTCTAAGTTCTTAAAGAATTGGATTTGAGTGCAATTTGTGATTTAGGCAATGTTTGATGTGATTTGAGGCTTCGAGCAAGTCCGTGTTATGTTTTTGGACAGGTTGGTATAATTGGACAGGGTCCCGGGGGCCTCGGGTGGATTCCGGGTGGTTGTCGGATCAAGAATTGAAGTTTGAAGAAGTGAAGCTTGCTGTCATCTGGTGTAGTTGCACCTACGAGGCTTTGACCACATGTGCAGAGCCGCATGTGCGTCTTGGGCGCCTTAGGTGCGAGATTTTGGTCTGGAGCTGACGGACCGCATGTGCGGGAGTTTGGTCGTACCTGCGGTATCACAGGTGCGAAGAGGGATCGCAGGAGCAGAGTTGCTGGGCTGAGTCAGAGCCGCACCTGTGATGGAATTTACGCAGGTGCGGCTATTGGACCGCAGGTGCGAAGAGGTGCTTGGGCAGAATGTTTTAAATTCGGGTTTGTGCCATTTCTCTCGCATTTTTCATTTGGTTGAGATGATTTTTGGAGAGCTTTTCAAGGGAGATTTCATCAGTGATCAGAGGCAAGTTGTTTCTACTTGTTTCTAAGGCTAAATACAAGATTGATGCATGATTTGATATGGGAAATTGTGGGAAAATTGGGGTTTTTGAAGAAAAACCTAGAAAGTGAAAATTTGGATTTTTAGCCACGAATTGAGCATGAATATTTGAGTAAATTATATATTTGAGTCAATAAGGCTATGGTAGAATGTATCTTCAAGAAATTTCGGATTTCGGGCACGTGGGCCCGAGGGCATTTTGGTCATTTCTCCGAGCGGGGTTGGGAAAGTATATAATCTGAATTTGTTGTGAGTATCAGGATGAATTTTCATTTCTTTGTCATTTATGTGGTAGTTTCGGAGCGTTATGCGTCCGTTAGAGTCATCGGAAGGGCTTGGAAGCCGTCATTGGAATTTCGGAGCGAGGTAAGTCTCCTTTCTAACTTTGTGAGCGGGAATCGTCCCCCTAGGTGAATGAATTCAGTATATGCTATTATCTTCGGGGGCTACGTACGTACGAGGTGACGGAAGTCCGTGCGTAGCTACTATTATGCCATGTTTGGGTAGCCTAGGACCCACTAGCATGCTTTATGTGTGTACCTGTAACCCTGCCTGTAATATTAAACTGTTGATATGACCGGAACGTAATTGAATGTTTAAAAGAAAGCTAGAGTTCATAGTGTGAACCTTCTAAAAAGAGAATTGTTTCCGTTGTGAATATATGTGTACCTGGACTGGGTTGTATCAAGGAGTATCACTAAACTTGACAAATGAGTTTCAAAAATAAAGATTTCAAAACCTATATTTCATGTTTCTTTTAATAAATATTTTACCACTTTCCTGAGAAACAAAAAACGGTTTTCTTGATAGAATACGAATTTATTATGTGGATGTGTAACTTTGGGTGCCTGAGTCGCTTGAGTGATTCGCGAGCAGGAAGATCCTGTATTTGTGTATGTATTCTTATGAGCACCTGAGTCGCATGTAATATTCGCGAGCAGGCTAGCCGTATTATGTTAACCGCGTCACATGATCGATTCGCGAGTGGGGCAGATAGATGCATCTATGGTTCGAGCCGATCGAGCCCTTGGCAATGCACAGTTTATTATTGTTGGTACGCGTCGTTCGATCCTCGGCATTGCCTGCGCATGATATTGCTGCGTAGTTGCTATGATATTTGCCTGATTACTGGCCTGAAATGTTAAATTGTCGATTGAAATGATAAAGATTTAAAGTTATTAAAAAGACTTTTGGAAGAAGTTGTTCCTTCCGTTGATTTATTATTATTTGATTAAATCACCATGTTGATTAATTGTTAATATGACGAAGATATAAAGTGTTAAATGTGAATGGAATTGAAGCAACTCGATTTATCATTATATTACTTGTACGACCACGTATACTTGCGTGTGCGTTTGGGAGCAACAAGTTTTTGGCGCCGTTGCCGGGGACTTGAATATGGATTACTTTCTAGTTTTTACTATAATTGTTTATTTCATCTAGTCTAATGTTACTTGATCATTTCTCTAATCTCAGGAACTTTGATTGAATGGGTAGGGTCAGAAGCCAAGATAGACTTGACGGCTTTGACCCCAAACCTGAGAGAACATTTCACAGGAGGTTGAGGGAAGCTAGGGATACAGACAATATTCAAGACCTCGTTCAATTACCTGTGAACATGGCAGAGGAACAACACATGGCTGTTCAGGAGGTAGCAATGCGCAGTATTGCTAATGTTACCTCCAGCATCGTGAAGCCCAGAATCACTGGGCACTTTGAGCTGAAACAGAGCATGATCCAGCTACTTCATGCAAACGGGCAGTTTATGGGTCTTCCACACGAGGATCCACAACAGCACATTCTGAACTTCTTGGAGATTAGTGATACTTATATCACTAATGGGGTCACGCCAGATTATGTGAGGCTCACGTTTTTCCCATTCTTTCTGTTGGGTGAAGCAAAGCGATGGCTAAATTTAGAACCAGCTAATTCCATTACATCATGGAATGATTTGGCGAGAAAATTTTTGGCAAGGTTCTTCCCTTCAGGCAAGACTGCAAAGATCAGAAGTGAGATATTCTCCTTTAAACATAAAGCATGCGAATCTTTATATTCAGCATGGGAAATGTTCAAGGGGCTACTTAGAGATTTTCCTCATCACAATCAGACAAACGAAGTGTTAGTTCACACTTTCATTGAGGGGCTCCATCCACAAACAAAAATTGTGGTAGATGCAGCAGCTGGAGGTCAGGTATTGGAGAAGAATTATGATGAAATATTTGCATTATTGAATAAATTCTCCAAAAGCAATCTAGACTAGCAAGGTGAGATGTGAAGGAATGTGGTTCAAAAGT
Organism: Nicotiana paniculata; assembly: GCA_005239505.1. Taxonomy (NCBI): domain Eukaryota; kingdom Viridiplantae; phylum Streptophyta; class Magnoliopsida; order Solanales; family Solanaceae; genus Nicotiana; species Nicotiana paniculata. Next base: position 36,027 of record MDKI01022859.1, on the reverse strand, counting down.
CACCAGGGGTTCTTGAACTAGATGTTGTCTCAGCATTGTCAGCTCAGATCTCTACATTGAAAAATCAAGTCAATCAGATGACCCTGATCATTAACAAGCAACTGTTTCAACCACCGCAACAGGTCCAACCAGTACAACAGGTTCAAGTATTTTTTGAAGTATGTGGAGAAGGTCACCCGAGTGATTTGTGCCCAGCCAATCCAAAGTCTGTCTGCTTTGTGGGTAATGCGAATAGGGGTCAAGAAAATCAATATGGGAACACTTATAACCCCAACTGGAGAAACCACCCAAACTTCTCTTGGGGTGGAAATTAAGGCACTCAGAATCATTACAGGCCTCCAACACCTCAAGCACCTCAACAACAATACAAACCACCTCAGGCTGAACAATCAGCTAGCCTTGAGGAGATTATGAAGAGACTAATGAACAACCAACTTGCTTTCAATCAGAAAATAATGGTTGATCATCAGGCCCAAGCAGTAGCAATGAGAAACTTGGAACGTCAAATGGGGCAACTTGCCAGTTCCCAAAATATCTGACCAACGGGGGCTCTCCCAAGTGACACTGAATCTAATCCTAAAGCATCTGTTAATGTTGTATCATTGAGGAATGGGAGGCAATTGGAAGAAGTTCAGTCTAAGAAGAGAAAGCAGGTAATTTTTAATGAGAAACCAGCCACTATTGAATCAACATCAGACACTCTGAAAGAATTGGAAAAGCCAGCTGAAGAGGTGGTGGCTGAGCAACCCCCACCATTGGTTGCAAGGCCACCCCCTCCGTTCCCTCAAAGAATTCAAAAGGTGAAAGATAATGCCGCATACAAAAAGTTCCTTGACCTCTTGAAGCAGGTACAAATCAATATTCCACTGGTAGATATTTTGCAAGAGGTGCCCAAATATACTAAATACATCATGGACATTGTGGCCAATAAAATAAGGCTGAATGAGTTTGAGATTGTGGCGATCACTGAGGAATGTAGCTCAAGAACTTAAAGCAAGCTACCTCAGAAATTAAAGGATCTGGGTAGTTTTACTATCCAGATGTCAATTGGTAAGCATGCAGTCGGGCGAGCTTTGTGTGATCTTGGGGCGAGCATTAATTTGATGCCGCTATCTGTGTTCAAGCAAATGGGGTTGGGCGAGCCACGCCCAACAACAGTGATTTTACAATTGGCTGATCGCTCCCTTGGTCATCATGAGGGAGTGATTGAAGATGTGCTGGTTCAGGTGGGCTCTTTCATATTCCCAGCTTATTTCATTATCTTGGATTATGATCCTGATCAGGAAGCCCCATTTATTTTGAGGCGTCCCTTTTTAGCCACGGGCTGAGCTATCATTGATGTGTGTGAAGGGAAGATGACGATGCGGGTTGGTGATCGAGTGGAGGTGTTTAATGTATATAAAGCACTCAACTTACCCGTCCACTATGAAGAGCTATCCATGATTACCGTGGTGGAAATCAAGGCGGCATTAGTGGTTCCCTACATGAGTCCTGTTGACCCTCTTGAGCAAGTTTTGGTTGGGATGAAGAAGACAGTGAAGATGAAACAAGGGTAGAAATGGAGAAGGTTCTTGAAATATCCTGCAGTTACATCCACGGGCTAGGAAAATTTGAGGAGTTGAACAAGCATGTTACTTAGACCCCTCCTAAGCCATCTATTGAGGAAGCTCCAAAGCTGGAACTTAAACCTCAAACCTCTTCCAGCACATTTACGCTATGCTTATTTGGGGAACTCTGAGACATTGCCTGTGATCATCTCGTCCAACCTGACCAATACACAAGAAGAGAAATTGCTCAGAGTAATTCGTGAGCACAAAAAGGCGATTGGGTGTACCGTTGCAGATATTAAGGGAATCAGTCCATCATTTTGCATGCACAAAATCTTTTTGGAAGATGGAGACCGCTCGAGTGCTGAGCAGTAAAGGATGTCAAATCCCATCATGAAAGAAGTGGTGAAGAAATAAGTAATAAAATTGCTGGATGCATGTATCATTTTTCCTATTTCTAACAGCAACTGGGGAAGCCCGGTTCAATGTGTGCCTGAAAAGGGAGGGATGAATGTGATTGAGAATGAGAAAAATGAGCTGATTCCTACCCGCACTGTTACGGGATGGAGAGTTTGCATTGAATATCGAAGGCTCAACAAGGCAACCCGCAAGGATCACTTTCCACTCCCCTTCATTGACCAAATTTTGGACAGATTAGCAGGGCATGAATATTATTGCTTTGTTGATGGGTATTCAGGTTACAATCAAATTGTCATATGCCTAGAGGACCAGGAGAAGACCACGTTTACTTGTCCTTATGTCACCTTCGCCTTCAAGTGAATTCCATTTGGTCTTTGTAATGCACCAACCACTTTCCAGAGATGCATGATGGCTATTTTCACTTATATGGTGGAAAAATTCGTGGAGGTGTTCATGGATGACTTCTCAGTCTTTGGGTCATCTTATGATGATTATTTGAAAAATCTGAGCATGGTGTTGGCCCGTTGTGAAGAAACGAATCTGGTTTTAAATTGGGAGAAGTGTCACTTTATGGTGCATGAAGACATCGTTTTGGGTCATAGAGTATCTAGGAGTGGCATCGAAGTTGATAAGGCAAAAGTGGAGGAAGTTGGAAAACTACCTCCACCAATTTCGGTGAAGGGCGTCCGGAGTTTCTTGGGACACGCAGGATTCTATAGGCGCTTTATTAAAGATTTTTCTGAAGTTGCTACTCCTTTGTGCAGGTTGCTGGAAAAAGATGTCAAGTTCAATTTTGATGAAGCTTGCCTGAAGGCATTTGAGGAGCTCAAAAAGAAATTGGTAGCTGCCCCCATAATTGTTATGTCTGATTGGTTTGTACCATTTGAACTTATTTGTGATGTAAGTGACCATGCAATTGGGGCAGTGCTAGGCCAAAGGAAAGACAAGGTGTTTTATTCCATTTACTATGCGAGTAATACCCTTGATGATGCACAACAAAACTACACCACCACTGAGAAGGAGCTGCTAGCTGTGGTGTGGGATTTTGAAAAATTTCGGGCATACTTGGTGGGAACAAAACTCATAGTCCACACAAATAACACAGCAATCAAGTATCTATTTACAAAAAAGGAATCTAAAGCTAGATTGATGCGCTGGGTTTTATTGTTGCAGGAATTTGATGTGGAGATAAGAGAACGAAAGGGAACTGAAAACCAAGTAGCTGACCATCTATCGAGGCTGGAAAATCATGACATGTGGAGGAGGGTGGAAATATTAAAGAAGTGTTTTTTGATGAGAAACTTTTTGCTATAACCCAAGACCCTCCTCCATGGTATGCTGATTAAGTGAATTATCTGGTGAGTGGGGTACTTCTTCCGGAATTTGAATCTGAGGCAAGGAAGAGGTTCTTACGGGATGTGAAGTTTTACTACTGGGATGAGCCTTATTTGAACAAAGAATGTGGTGATCAGTTAATAAGGAGATGTATTCCTGATAGAGAGGTGGAACTTGTGTTGTATGATTGTCATGCATCACCTTATGGGGACCATCATGATGGCGATAGAACATCGGTGAAAGTGCTACAATCTGGGTTCTTTTGTCCAACTCTATTCAAAGACACCCACGCGTTTGTTAAAAAGTGTGACCAGTGCCAGAGAAGTGGAACGATCACAAGGAAGCACAAGATGCCTTTGAATAATATCTTGGAGGTCGAGATTTTTGATGTGTGGGGGATAGATTTTATGGGTCCATTCCCATCGTCCAAGGGAAATAAGTACATTTTGCTAGCAATTGACTACGTGTCGAAGTGGGTGGAGGCAATTACATTGTCGACGAATGATGCCATGGTTGTCGCTGCGTTTGTGAAGAAGAATATATTCTCGAGATTTGGTACTCCACATGCCTTGATTAGTGATGAAGGAACCCATTTTTGCAATCGGTTGTTGAATAACCTTTTAGCTAATTATGGAGTCGGTCATCGAGTTGCGACAGCATATCACCCTCAAACAAGTGGACAAGCAGAGGTATCCAACAGAGAAATAAAGCAAATATTAGAGAAAACGGTGAGTGTGAACAGGAAATATTGGGCTGCAAAGTTAGATGATGCCTTATGGGCATATAGAACAGCTTACAAAATTCCAATTGGGGCGTCACCGTACAAGCTGGTCTATGGGAAGGCGTGTCACTTGCCCATTGAGCTCGAACATAAAGCATATTGGGCCATCAAGAAGCTAAACATGAAACTTGAAGCCGCAGGTGAGAAAAGATTGTTGCATTTGGATGAATTAGATGAGTTCAGGCTGCACTCGTATGAAAATGCCAAACTTTACAAAGAAAAGACCAAGAGATGGCATGACAAGCATATTAAGCCGCGTCAATTCGAGCCAGGCCAACATGTATTATTATTCAATTCTAGGCTGAGATTGTTTCATGGAAAGCTGAAATCAAGATGGTCAGGCTCGTTTGAGGTGGTGAGAGTTACTCCATATGGTGCACTTGAGTTGCGAGCTATACATGGTGAAAGAAATTTTTTGGTGAATGGACATAGAGTCAAGCACTATTGGGGTGGTACCATAAATCATGAGAAGACCAAGTCGTGCTCGCTGATTAGTGAGGCGAGACTCTGCGTCGTTCCGCGACGTTAAATCAGGCGCTTGTTGGGAGGCATCCCAATTTTATTGCTTTCATAGTTACCTTCTTAATTTTTTTAGTAGAGTAGATAGATTTTGCAATTTTTTCCTTGTAGGATTAGAATTTATAGATACAATGGTGTAGGACATGTACTTGAGTATTTAAAAAGTCTAGAGGGATCGGGTTGTCTATTCAAAAAAAATAAAAATAAAAAAAAATTATCGGCGAAATAGCGCCCTGGCCAGCGCCAGGCGCTACTGGGGCGGCAGAGGCAGATTAAAAAAAAAAAACCCAGTGCCAGGTACAACACTGGGCGCTGGCTGGGGGGGGGGGTTATTTAATTTTTTTTTCTTTCTTCTTCGTTTTATTTATTTAATATTTAATATAATTATCCATACCCATTAAACCCAACCCAATTACCCATCTACAGTAACACTATAATCCATCTTCTACCCAAATACCCACACCCACCCACACTCCACTTCTCCAAAATACAAAAGAAACAAACAAAACAAACACACCCCTCCAAATCCCTCCCTTCTGCCGCGACCGTTCCCCGCCTCCCCCCTCTCACCCAAAACTTTTCAATGTTTCTCTTATTTTTCCTTCTTCAATCTTCAGGTATGTTTTTATTCTTCTTCTTCTTCTTCTTTTATATTTTTTTTAGTGTAGTATCAATGGTAAATCCCACCCCCATGAGCCTTAACCCCCAACTTTTCCCTTTATGAAGTTGTAAAACAATTTTGGTGGTTGGCTTGGTGTTGTTGACGTTGTTGTATTTATTATGTGGTTGGAGTAGTAAACTTAGAGTCCCTCTACTTCTATTAAAAATTGGGATGGCCATTCTCATCCACCATTGTTGAAGTCTAGAACTCAAAATTTATGCCCACAAGGTGTTTGTGGATATGCTTGAATGAAGTTTCTAGGCACACCGGTGAAGTCTTGAGTAATCGAGTGTCTTGTAATTGAACTTGGGATAAGTGTGGCGTGTGTAGGAATGTTTCTACATGTTAAAGGTTTAAGCGTGAAAGTGAAAATCATGTCTTTACACCATGTATATTATGTTTTATATGTTGTTGACTTGTTGTAGAATTTAGTTGATGTAGTGTAGTTTTGTAGTGTATAAAATGGAGTGCCACATGCTATTGATTCAATTAATGTGAATTCATGTAGCCATGATCAATTAATTATTTGAATAGCTTGGGGAAGTCCTGAGTACCCATAGCTTTAGGAGGCAAACACTTGCACCTTATCGCATAAAAATCATGAAAGAAGTGTTAATTGCACCTTTGGTTTTAAGTGTGGGGTCCTTGTAGGACTTGCACCACAACCTTAGGTACAATATTTACCAAGTCTCATGTTCTTGTGTTCATGGTGCTGCAGGATACAACATGGCTCGTGATAGTGCTACCAAAGGCAAAGGCGTTGGAAAATCCCCCTCCTCCTCTCCAGCACCCAAGAAAACAAAGCAAGGAGATGGCCCATCCCGCCAAGCCAAAGGCAAGCATTTGGCCGAGAGCTCACACTCTACACCTTTGAAACCCCGACCCCAGTTGGATTTGGTAGATGATGCAGCGGTTGCATGGCACAGGGACTTTGTGCAAAAGGGGCATTATATCTCCGAGGTAGGGATTAACACTAAAGCCTTGGAGCGGAAATTTCCTGAGGTAATGAGCCAACTTCGTGCCAGACACATGGAGAAGTTATTGACATGCCCCGGACCGGCAAATTTGAGTATGGTCCGGGAACTTTATGCCAATTGGCACGACGGACATGCTATTTCAAGTGTACGGGATGTTGAGATTAAAATTCACCGGACAGACATATGCAAATACCTAGGGGTTGAAGATGTTGACCCAAAGAGGCTTAAAATTTTTGTCAAGAGCCCCAAATACAAATTGATTCGTCACATGTTGTGTGGCGTTGATTCAAATTCCAAATGGATCAAACAGCACGACCCTCTTCATCTTCATATGGCCCGGTCTGATTTTAACAAGACTGTCAAGGTGTGGCAGAATTTTGTACAAGCACGTCTCATGCCTGCCGAGCATATCAGTGACTGCACTCGTGCTCGAGTGTGTTATTTATTTTTTGATGACTGGCCGACCCATAAATGTGGGTGAGTTTATGTTGGGTGAGATGGCCCGTATGAGGTTCGGGCGGCAGATCAAGAGGTTTTTCTTTGGCAATTTGCTCACCAAGTATATGATAGACCTTGGGGTACCTGAGTACCCAGGGTATGAGGAGGTGGTGGAGCCTCCACCCGGGCTGATGGACATTACTATACTGCTGGAGCCATCATCCAAGCTAACACCAGCTGCGCGCTATGAAAGGGACGAAAGTGTTAGCAGGTACATTTATAAAACTCTGAACTTTTTGATGTGCAAAGCAGGTGCTACGGATGTGAAGCGTATGGAATTGCGCAGTGAGTTATCCAGTTCCACCAAAGAGATGTTGGAGATTGCACCTGGAAACCCTATTCATTCTTCTGAGGATGTGAACATACTACGTGGCTCTAACACAGAGGATGAGGGTGGTGAAGAGGTTACCGGACCCCGAGCCGTGGTTCCTCTAGGCCCTGATGATGAGGAGCCTACAACTGCTGCTTTGGAGACTTCCGATTGACAGAGAGAATTTCTTTTCACCCTACTTTGTTTTGTTAATTTGCATATGCATCGGGACTATGCATGCTTTAAGTGTGGGGTGGGAAGTATGCTACTTGTGATGTTGTTGTATAATCTGTATAGTAGATTTTAAATTTTTTTGTTAGCATTAATTAGTTTTGTTTTAGTAGTTAGTGAATTTTCAGTATTTTCATTTTAGTTAGTTCAAAAAAAAAATTTAAAAATAGAAAAAGCTCGGACTTTTCCCGACGATGGATCTGTTGGACAATTTTCTTGAGGGATAAATTCCTATTTAAAAACACCAAAAAGATTTTTTATTTTTTCTTAGGATAGGTAGGTAGTATCCCTTGGTTTTTCTTTGGGCACCGGTTCTTTTCCAAGGATGTAGCTCGAACCGGGCACTTTAATTTTTTTTAGAAATAGCTATGAAGAAACTGATTAACTTTGAGATACTCATTGACATGTTTGGTGTCGGCACCTTCGGTTATGACATACATTCTGCTTTCCCTTGTATTTGGTTTGACTTGTGATGCCTAAGAAAAATTAAATAGCCTATTATGTGACATCTTAGCTCATTTGCTTGACTTGTATGCTACATAGTGTAATATTGCTTAATTCTCTCAATTATGTGTGCTTGCTTGACTTGAGAGTTGAAAAAAACCGTTGTGATTGAGTCATGTGCAATGTGTGAGTGAGGTTTAGTGATTTTCTATGCTATCCTGTGTAGTCTAGTACTTGCCCTGTGTGTTAATTGAAGCGAAATTGTAAGTTATGCTAATCTAGGAGATGACATAGGCATTTTCTTGCTTGATCATGGATGTACTTGTCACATGAAAATTAAAAATTTCCATTTCTAGCCCCTTTGAGCCTTTTGACCTTTTCTTTGGTACCCATATTACAAGTCGTACCCCTATTTTATTCTTAAATTGAGATTTTTGCACCTCTTCCTCCTAAGGCACTTGGTCGCTAAAAGAAGTAAGGAGAGATGTTGGGGAGTAGATTTTGAGTGGAGCCATGGAAGGGCCCGTTGGTGCACTAAAATTGTATTCAAAAGTCACTAGCCATTGAATCTTCATGTATGTAGTGTGTGTAGGAAAGAAAGAGAGAAAAAAATGATAGTAAAAGTATGTACAAAAAGATACACTCCTATACTGTTTATTAATTTGTGCTAGTGAAAATATAGAAGTGCTTAATTGAAAAAGAGCTATGTTGAATATGAGTTGTGGCAAGGGAATTGGTTGAGAAGAATATGTGTTAATTTGTGAAGGTAGTGTATTAAAGTGCTTAGGAGGGTTTTCACTATTTCTAAATATATCCTACCCGTCCCTTAGCCTACATTACAACCTTAAAAGTCCTAATTGATCCTAGATTTGACTAACTTAAATTAGTAGAGATCTACACTAAGGGCAAGCTTATGGTACGACCACGAGATGCATATGAATTCTTTGTGAGAGTGAGTGAATTTTTGTTCAATTGTGTAATGTCCTTAAATTATGTTCAAAAGTATATTTGAATGTGTGGACTAATTATATTCACTCTTTTATTGTTGGTGAGGGCACATGATCTCTTGAGCAATTGGTAATGTTGTAAAATTTCTTGTTGGGTGATTGCGTGAATTGAGAGAGCTTAGTGGTTACCAGTCGAATCTTGAGGTTTGCTGGTTGCGAATAGGTTGTTGGTATGATTGATTAAATTGTTATACTTGGGCATGTTTAAAGAAGGGGAAGAATGTGAAATTTTGTATGTTCATACTTGATTGCCGGTATCAATCCTAGTCAAGTGGTAAGGTGTGTGATTTAACGTAAAATGATCCTTGATGATGAACTTTGTACGTGTTGGAGGATAGTATTTTGTCCCATTGCTCGAGGACGAGCAAGAGTCTAAGTGTGGGGTGTTGATGTTTAGCTTAAAGTATATATATATTTTCATGTATATCGCCTCATATTTTACTTTTATTTCATGAATTTTAGATGCTAATTGTGATTATTTATATTGATTTGTAGTGTTTTTATGTGTAGGAATGATTTGGAATCAATCGGGGACGAAACGCACAAAACTAGAGCCAAAACGCAAAAACCGGACAAAAAAGCAATTTTGGGCGCCACAAGCAGGGTTGGGCGCCACCTGTGGTGCTGGAGACAGAAAACAAATTTGGGCAGTGCCCTGGTGGGCGTCCGGTGCTACCCAGGGCGCTAGTGATGGGAAGTTTTCCTATTTTGCCCGGGACTCGGTTAATTCGACCCTAGACCTACCCAACACGTATAAAAGCAAGTCAAAGCTTGTTTTTGAGGAGATACACGCCACTTTGGAGGAATAATATATACATAATTGCTAGGGAGCGAAGGATTCTCAGTTTTCTTCATCTTTTTCTAGTATTTACAATTAATTCAACACTTATGCAATTGTTTGATTTTAGCATGAGTGGATAAACATCCGTTGTTCTGGGGTTGTGATTTAGCCATGAATATTGTTATTCCACATTAGCTTAACCTTGATTATAGTTCACTCAATATATGGTTGTTTCTTCAATTCTGTGTTTAATTGGTTAATTGTCTGGCCAGCAGTTAGGTTCTATATACTATCTATGCTATGCTTGGGAAAGTTGTGTATAGATTAGAGAATAGTTGAAGAGAGCGCGATCTTAACCCTTAAGGGGAGCGGATTTGTGGTTAGGATAGGAATATACCTAGTCATCGTGCTTAATTAAATATTGTAATCTTAATGTATTCTGATAGATTAATTTCATAGGAATATAGGCGTTAATCTATTGAGAATAGGCGAGTAGTGCTTCAGGAGAAGGCTATGAGAGAATTTCTCGATTAATTAGAAACCATGAGTGAATTATATGAAAGTGAGAGTTAATTAGAACGCAATACGAATGGTGAAACAATCACAACCCTAGAATATTTGTCTCTATTGAATAAACAACAATCAACTCGTTACTTGATAATTGGTTATTTCTTAGAATCGTAGTATAGCATAACTACATTATTGGGTTTTTATTTTGTCTTGATTAAATAACAATTATAGTGAATTTGTGAGTAGTCTACACAAGTCTTTGTGGGTTCGACACTCGATTTATCATTATATTACTTGTACGTCCACGTACACTTGCGTGTGCGTTTGGGAGCAACACTTACACACTTACACTCAGACACACCTACCTACATACGAAGAGACTTACACTGAGACTCTTACACTCACACGTACAACTTCTTTACTAAACAATTCTTACAATTCAAAATTCTCAAAGCTATCTATTCTCTCATAAACTTGAGTTCTTTCTATCACTCTGATTTGTTGTACTGTTTAGCCGGCTGGAAGCCAAGGCTAAACTCTCTAGATCCAAACTGCCATTACATTCCTATTTACTTTCTTCCTAACTGGTATGTGTTAACTCCTGTTATCCTATTTTGTTCTATGTGCTTATGTGGTTATTTTATTTCAACCTTAGCATGCTTCTGTCTGATTCATGATTCCTATTTACTTCTTTCTAAACTAGTATGCTTTGGTTCCTGCCACCCTGTCCTATTCTATGTGTTTTTTTGGTTAATTATTTCAAACTTCAGCACTTTTTTGCTTAATACATGGTTATATTATCCCACTTAGTGATAATTTCTAAACTAAGTCATCTTCAATAATGTGAAACCCTGATTAGTCAATTGTATGTTCCCTTTTCTGCAAACATGTAATATGGTGCAAATTCTGTCTATTAGTTCAAGTATCCTTTCTCTTTTGTGATTGCTTTAAATACTGGTACAATATCTATGTCTGAATCAATACCAGTTTGTTATGCTAAATATGGAGTGCTAGGTGAAGTTCTGTTTGCAGTTCTGTAAATTGAATTTGTTTGCTCCTAAAAATCGAACTCTTTTTCTAAAACTGTTCCCCTACCCTTTATATACTGTTTTCAAACTTCTACTCTTAGTTATCTAGGTTCCTACCATCCCTAGTGTGAGCACTGCCTAGGGTCCTTGATACTCCTCCGAACTCTGACACATTGGGGCTGGTCTTCCAATCTTTTACAAACTATTTCTCTAAGTAAGGTTCTAGTGTGAGCATTGCCCGGGGTCCCTGAGGCTTTTTGGAACTTTGACACACCAGAAGCCCAATTTTGTGTATCATGGATGGACCACCTGTATACTTCAGACTTGCTTTGCTTGAAGGCCTGGTTTCCAGGTTAATATTGGGCCTATGAAGGCTCCCTATAGTATAATGAATTTTGCTGTGTAATTTATTCATTATTGGGCTATAATAATGTAATAATCTCTGTAATAAATAGATTTGGAGTTATTAGTAAAAGCTGGGGGGAGGGGGGGGTTATATATATTTGTTAAAAAACTCGGGTAGAAATCCTGCCTATAGGTCTATTGTGTTGGTTCCTTATGTGCATGTTACTATAGAGATCCTGCCTATAGGATGTTTTTCTGATTGTTTTTGTGACTCTGAATCTTCATATTTTTGGCATATTAGAGAAACTACCTATAGGTCGTTTGTTAATTCTGAATTAGAATCCATGTTCATAGGATATACACATATTTCCAATCTCAACGTGCATTAGTGATCATGTATATAGGATCATATTTGTATGAATTAATAAACTTTCCTGGTCACTTGTCTAAAATTTTGCCCACATGTGATTAATAGAATTCATGCCTATAGGGATTAAAAATCAGTTTCAACTTAGATATCATGCCTATAGGAGATGTAAAAATCAGTTTTCTTCAATTTAGATATCATGTCTATAGGAAATAAACAAATCAGTTTCAACACTTAGAAATCATGCCTATAGGAGTTAATGAATTCTGCAAATTAGAAAGCATACCTATAGGATCTAAAGAGATAAAACTGTTTTCATGAGTTAAAATCAGTAATTCGCTCAGAAACCATGTTATAGGTCTATAATTAACAATTGTAGATGCCATGCCTATAGAATTCTGCTCCGGTTATCACTTAGCAAACTTGTAGTGTTATTAAGAATTCTGGGTCTAAAAACTGTGATCCCTTGTTGCTATAAATTTGCCCAGATTCAGAATTTAATCAAATCAGTAGGCAAGCCAGTAGGTACCAATGCTCGTTTTAATAAGTTGGTTTCTTACATTCTGTTTATGCCCATCTAGATATCCTGCCTATAGGATCCTAATTTAATGAAATTTGCCGATTGAACTGCATGCATTTGTTGTTACTTGTGGAGGTTAACATGAGCCCTTATTTTCTCCTTACATGATAGTCCTATCTGAATTTTGTTTGTCGCCTAGATTTTTCTCATTTTAAGCAACATAGGTCAGTCTAGAACTACCTTAAATAGAGGTCCTAAACACCTCCAGGGCCATAGGTTAGGGACGGGTAGTGCACGCATAAGGCACAAGTTAGAAGCTACTAGAACGCTTAAGTAACAACTGAAAGATAGTAATTGGGTAGTAAAGGAAATAATGACCCGTGTGCTAATACTATGTCTAGCACCCAAACTTGGGAAAGTTACCAAGTATTGCATGAAAATGATCCTATAGGCTAAAAACTTAGGACCACTTTTAATTCATGTTTTGAAATAATAGTTGTCTAAATTGCTTTATTTTCCTTTAAGACTAATTCACTTAATTAAGTTCGGTCGGGACCCGCCGTTGTGGACCTCGAGGGGTGCCTAACACCTTCCCCTCAAGGTAATTTCGAGCCCTTACCCGATCTCTGGTGATGCAAACTAGTTTCATGAGTTAATTGCTCTAGTTTCCCTAACGCACCTTAATCCGTTAGGTGGTGACTCTTCAAATCCCATACTCCCATCCCAAAAGGAAGGGAGTTGCCCCAAAAATGTCGAAACCCGATTTCACGAGAAAAAAGGGGGCGCGACAGCATGGCGACTCTGCTGGGGATAACCTTTAGGATCTTACCATAATGAACTTGCTTTTTGTGAATTAATCTTTAAGCATGCTTTATTCTGTTAATACATGCGTAGCGTTTCCCTTTCCCACTTTATGTGAATTTAATTGCCTATTTTCAAGCATTTATGATTTCCTTTTTACTATGGAAACTGACTTGTCTCTTTGTTTTCTTTCTTAAAATTCCTTTTCAATTATTAAATACCGCATTTATCATTTTCTAATGTAAATACGTGACAACATGCTATTTTCCGTTGCATAAATCATGCTCAACATCATATTCCACTCATGCGTAATCAATACCATAGCAATGCTTGATGAATGTTTGCACTCTTCCTATATATCACCCCTTTGAATTCGGAAAGGCTTACTTGCGATAAAACTAGTCGATCAGCGGTGCAGTCGACGGTTCCGTGCCTTTCCCCCTCAAGTTGTCCACTTGAGGGTACCAGTCTAGACCTCTATATAAACCTTACTCTTGTTTATTGTACATGCATCATGGTAAAACCTAGCCAGGGTTAATATGTTGTCCACATAATAACCTTTCAAAAAAAGCCTTGTCCAAAAGTCCACCGGGGTTTCCATAATCCCAACGGATGCAACCACGATTTGTGCATTAATTTGGAGAAATAAGTGCCAATATGCTAATCACTGATGTATAAGTAGTCGAATATGGAGGGGGAAGGGTATAACCTTATTTGTTTTGCAGAAAATAAGGCACGAAGTCCCCAGGTTCGGGATGGTTCGTAATATACCACCATTGTTGCTCGATTTGTTGGAAGACCTTCCGTCAAGCGATAAAAACTATGTAGGGAAATGGCTACTAGGTCGAATGGAAGGCTGGAATATCTGGAGCAGGGTCTGATGGAGCTGGAAGGGAAAATTAGGAAAAGAGTCATAGACTGCTAGAATGCTGAAGGTATCATAGGATGACATCTAGCAAGGGAATACCTGTTGCTGGACATGCGCGACCTGGGGAACCTGATCGATGGAGCCAAGAGAATTAGTCCTGGAGAAGGTCCTTCTGGGACCAACTAGATTAGGTTTATTCGTTTTTTCTTTTCGAATGTAATAAGGCCAAATGTCATTAGTGACTTACCTTACTGTCGTTTTAGATTCGTCTTATTTATTACATTAATGAAATGAGGCAATTATTGGCATTAAATTTCCTCAAATCTACTTGTCGCTAGGCCTACCTCGGGCACAACGAGGCTCCCAAATTAGGACGCGAATTTACATTCCCGAACTATGTGTTTAAATATTTCAAATACTCTTTTTGGAACACTTACTGACTTGGTTACCTTTTGTTTTTCTTTCCTTATTGATTATTCTCATTCCCTAAGGCTGGTTCACACATACTGGCATCATCAGCATATCACACCAGATCTAGAGGCCCTCCACCTCCTCCTCCTCCAAGCATATCAAAAGGCAAAGGGAAATCTAAGAGGGATAATATGAGTGGCGACAACGCCGCACATGTTGAGAATATGGAAACTTCTGATGGTCAGAGTACTCCGGCACCAAATGACTAGGTTTTGCGGCTTAAAAAGAAAATACTTGAACTACAAGGTGAGCTTGAGAAGGTCCGTAACTTGGGAAACCTCTCCCTCACACTAAATGTCCCAGATATCAACCATCCAAATATCCAAAACCCGACACCTCCCCAGAATACACCCAACCAACGCCCGCAGAATCCTCCCGTATCCCACCAATATATAACCCCTCCTCAAAATCCTTTACCCATACCTACACCTCCTCAACATCAGCATCTCCCGACTCAATATCCGCAAACCATTTACGACACTCCTCAGAATACCCCACAGCCTATCCCTGATCCCCAAAATTCAACCAATGATCACCATATACCGAAACTCCTGGCTTTCACCAAAACAACCCCATATACGTGGAAACCTTACCCCACTTTACTCAATCAATCTCATATACACCAGAATCCGCCGAGAAGGACCTGCTCTCTAAGAACATGGAAGAGGAGCTCAAGAAACTCACAAGCCGAGTTCAGGGTGTTGAAGGAGGCAAAAGAATCAAAAGTTTGAATTATGAGGATTTGTCCATTCAGCCAGATATGGAACTGCCGGAGGGTTACAAACCTCCTAAGTTCGAAATGTTCGATGGAACGGGTGACCCAAGGTACATTTGAGAACCTACTATGACAAGCTCGTAAGGGTTGGAAAGGACGAAAAGATTCGCATGAAGCTATTCATGAGAAGCCTCACTGAGACGCCCTATCTTGGTACATAAGTCAAAATCCCAAGAAATGGGCTAATTGGGTAAGCATGGCATCAGATTTCATGGATAGATTCAGATTCAACACGGAAAATGCACCAGACGTCTTCTATATCCAGAATCTCCAAAAGAAGCCCACTGAGACTTTCCGCGAGTATGCTACTCGATGGAGGTCAGAAGAAGCCAAGGTCAGGCCGGCATTAAATGAAGAGTAGATGAACAAGTTCTTTGCCAGGGCTCAGGATCCACAATATTACGAAAGGATAATGGTAATCGAGAATCACAAGTTCTCCGATATCATCAAGCTCGGAGAAAGAATCGAGGAAGGTATCAAAATTGGAATGGTGACAAACTTTGAGGCACTGCAGGCCACGAATAAAGAACTACAAGCAGGTGGCATATCAATAAAGAAAGAAGTGGGAACATAAATAGTTTCCCAAGGCCCAGAAACTCCATTTGTATACCAAACACCTCCACCCACATATCAACCATCACCTCCAAGATATTACCAACCCGCTACCGCCTACCATACCTATAATTCCCAACCATTCTATTATCAGTCACCTGCAACTTGTCCAAACTACCAAGAACCCAGGCCTAATTTTGACTGCAAGCCACCCAGACAATACACCGCCATTGCTGAACCTATCGACCAGTTGTACGAGAGATTGAAAGCTGCTGGTTATGTCACCCTATTCCCGCTGTGGAAATGGAGAATTCATCTCAATGGGTCAATCCAAACAAACAAGACCTGTGCGTACCATTTCGGTCTGAAGGGACACACTATTTACGAGTGTCACACCATGAAAGACAAGATCCAAACACTGATTGATAATAAGGTCATACAGGCAGAGAAAACTGCACATATTGTCCGCAACAATCCCCTCCCAGATCATAGGGGTGAAGGGGTCAATGTGACAGAAACTGATGAAGAATGGTATCTCGAGGGATCAATTGGGCTTATTCGAGAAGGTGAGGATCCTAAGAAACCTGCAGTCAGGCTCAATCCCATTGTGTTTCAGGTGCAGCCACCAGTTGAAGTCGAGGTAGCCGCATCAGTTCCTTTTAAAGTAGAAGTAACCCCACGTGCAGCAACAACTTAATGCAACAAGCTCACCTTGGCCTTTTGTTGTTTGGGGAATGGAAGTCATCGACCCAATCGAGCCCATTGCTTCAAACGGACACCGGTTCATTTTAGTGGCCATTGATTACTTCACCAAATAGGTTGAATCTGCATCTTACAAAGCTGTGACCAAGAAGGTCGTTGCAGATTTTGTCCGCGACCGAATCGTTTGTCGATTTGGAGTTCCAAAATCCATCATCACTGACAATGCCGCCAATCTCAATAGTGATCTGATGAAATCCATGTGTGAAACTTTCAAAATCAAACACAAGAATTCTACAACATACATGCCTCAAATGAATGGAGTCGTGGAAGCTTCCAACAAAAACATCAAGAAGATATTAGGAAAAGTGGTGAAGAATCACAAACAATGGCACGAGAAATTACCATTAGCCTTAATGGGATACCGCACCACAATCCACACATCAACCGGGGCAACCCCCTATCTGTTGGTTTATGGCACTGAAGTTGTCATTCCCTCTAAAGTGGAAATTCCTTCCTTGAGAATCATATAAGAAGCTGAACTCAGCGACGCAGAATGTATAAGGAGCTGTTATGAGAAACTAGACCTCATAGACGGAAAGAGGATGAATGCAGTATGTCACGGTCAGCTTTATCAGAACAGAATGTCCAGAGCCTTCAAACAAAAGAGTCAAGCCAAAAAAGTTCACACCGGGACAGCTGGTGCTGAAAAAGATCTTTCCATATCAAGACGAAGCCAAAGGGAAATTCTCTCCCAACTGGCAAGGTCCCTACATGGTTCACATATTTTGACAGGACGAGCACTCATACTCTCAGAGATGGACGGGGAAATTTAGTCAAAGCCTATCAACTCAGACACAGTCAAAAAATATTATGTGTAAAATCATCTTATGCTTTTCTATATGATGTAAATTGAACTACGATTGACCTGATTCCCATTTAAGAGGGGATACGTAGGCAGCCCTGTGGGTTCGATCACAATTCAATAAAATTTCCATTCTCCCCACAATCAGAAACTAGGGCAGAATTTTGAGGAGAACCCTCAAAATTCCGAAGTTAGTTCAGTCAACCGCAACATACAGAACGATTAGAAAATTCATCTAGTTAACTGGGGCAGAATTTTAAGAAGGGCCCTCAAAATTCTACAACAGAGGAAGTCGCAATGTCTCTAATTATGTCGAAGTTACTGGTTCATCTAGCTAATTTCTAAACTATATACTACTATGTCTTTTGAAAGTTATCCACGCATGCTTTTGAAAAAGAAACTTTGCTTTAGAAAACGCTACCCTAATAGTTTGAACAGGATCTTCAAACAGAACAGAGCAAGTCAAGCAGACGAAGGCACGAACCAACCTTCCCCCACAAAACTCATAAATTTTTCTTTGGATGCAGGACTATATCATCATGACAAATATCATTGCAACAACACAATCACTATGAACGAAACACATTGTCAACTAAGAATACTTCGCTCTTACCCTTATCCTTGCATGGGACTAAGCACTGTCCCGAACCTTGCATGAGGCTAAGACCTGCCTCTCACTTGCATAGGATAAGCATTGTCTTCTCCTTGCATGGGACTAAGCACTGTCACGAACCTTGCATGAGGCTAAGCCCTGCCTCTTCACTTGTATAAGGCTAAGCACTGCCTTGTATTTGCATGAGACTAAGCTTTATCTCAATCTTGCATGAGGCTATGCGCTTCCTCTCCCATTTGCATGAGACTAAGCCTTGTCTCGATCCTGCGTGAGGCTAAGCTCTGCCTCCCATTAGCATAAGGCTAAGAACTGCCTTTTATTTGTATGGGACTAAGCCCTGTCCCGAATCTTACATGAGGCTAAGCCCTGCCTCTCTACTTGCATAAGGCTAAGCATTGCCTTCTCTTTGCATGGGATTAAGCACTATTCCGAATCTTGCATGAGGCTAAGCCCCGCCTCTTCACTTGCATAAGGCTAAGCACTTCCTTCTATTTGCATGGGACTAAGACCTGTCCCGAATCTTGCATGAGGCTAACCCATGCCTCTCTACTTGCATAAGGCTAAGCACTGTCTTCTCTTTGTATGAGACTAAGCATTGTCCTGAATCTTTCATGAGGCTAAGCCCTGCCTCCCTATTTTCATAAGGTTAAGCATTGCCTTCTCTTTGCATGGGACTAAGCACTGTATTGAATCTCGCACGACACTAAGCACTGTCTATCTTGCATTGTTCTCTTCTCTCGAGCTAAGCTCTGCCCTCAACTTTATACAAGACTAAGCCCTGTCTTATCTCTTCTAGCATCATGTTTCTGCACCTCATGGGCTGAAATATAGCCAACTTATCTGAAGGCGTCATAGTCTGAAGGCACCATCCTCATAGCCGGAAGACATCATGCCATGGCATGAGGATTTCTCAAACTTGCACATCACTATTCAAAGGCGTCATGGTTCGGAGGCACCATTTTCATGGTCCGAGAACATCATTCCATGGCCTGCGAATCCCTTGCCGCACAACTCATGGCACGGGACATCATGGTCTAAGGACGTCATCCTCAACTGTCCAAAGACAATTATCATTGTCTGAAGGTAATTTGCATCATGTCTAATCTACGCCAAAGTTATACGCCTATACTTGCATTAGATCTTCTGATTTGCAGGTGACCCAGTGAGTAACTGTTATCCCAACAGGAACAACCATTTCATCATATTCGAAACCTTGTATCCATCCTTGTAATAACTTCATCGGTATATTTTGCCGGTGGATCCAGAACTACACACTACCTGATTCCTGTAAAACCAGGGATATGTAGGCAACTCGGAAACCAGAGTGTGGCCTATATGTCTGAGATCACTCCATTCGGTCAAAAATTGGCCATCGTATCTTTACCCGACAACTCTTTCATCCTTTCCGGGTAAAGAGGGGAAGCTGTTGATACACAATTTTTCCCTATACCTTCAAAATTCATATATATATTTTCAAAATAATTCTTGAGTGTAGACAATAAATTACGTCGAGAAAATAAAATCAGGATCGTAAAATATCGCAACAATCGTAGTATTTGATTTCGAATAATTGAGTGTATAATCTCTATGAATCCTCTGATTCTTCTTTTAAATAATAAATAAATTCAAGGGCCTTTGAGCTTGATCTTGAATCTATATTTGTTTCCACGAACGATGATCTTGAATTCAACTAGCACGAACTTTGATTTGAACTCGTACTCCTTGAATCTTGACTTGTTCTTCGTTCTTGAGCTTGAACTTGATTTCGTGAAGCTTGAAACTTGAAACTTGTGGAGAAATTTGCGGCGTTTGATCCACGAGTTTTCTTTTGCCTCTTGTTATAACTTCTGGTCCCTTTTCTGGGTTATGAAGACCCATATTTATAGTTGTGGAAGGGAGGAGTTATGATAAGAACAAACTCTTTCCGACCAATCAAATTAAAGAGTGACATGGCCGCATTTGATTGGTCAGAACATGTCACTTGCAGACGTGGCATAATTTTAGCCTTTTAATGTGACTTGGCATGCTTTGTCATTTGTCACGTGGCACGATCCTATTGGCTCTTCCGCTTGACTTGGCGTGCCACGTCATTTGACAAGTGGTACTAAACTAGGCCTTTAGGAAGATGACATCTTGGGCTTAATGAAGTGGGCTCACCACTTCAGCCCAATTAAATGGGCTAGCCCAATAGATTAAGACTTATTTATTTAATCCATATATATTGTACTTATATAATTAATTCAATTATATTATCCCGTATATTTATTTGGACCTATATATCTTGAATTTAAAATATAATCCAAATTATCTTATGGATTAAATTTATATGCCTACAAATGCCCTCTACTTCAAATCTTGTCAGAGTTTGACATCACCTAACATCCGTGACAAGTTTTGAAGTATAACGTACATAATACACATATGTCCTTTATATGTGTATGTAATACAATGGGATATATATTTGTCCATACACCTCTTGAAATGCCTCTTGAAAATGTAAAATTGGTTTAGATTAATACGTGAATGAATTTTCCTTTTCTTGTGGCAGTTGTTTTAGCTATGAAATCTCCTGCTAAATTAATTGCTAGCAAAAATTCTGAAAAGTCATGCACCTACTTTTACGTGAGTCATGTGCACTTCAGATTTGTATATTGGAATCCTACTGGCAGTCTAATAGCTTTGATAGCTTTTGCTTGGCATGGAATAATTGCACCGCGTCACAGTGTCCTTGTCCAAATAGTAGAATGATTTTTTTACAGTACGAATCCTTTCTGATCTTCAATTACAGTCATCCCACATCGGCAAAGCCACTTAATGTGCTGCCTTGAGAAATCTATAAATAGCCACATTCTCATGTATTTTGAGCATCAATCAGATTTCAGCACCTTCAAGCTGCCCCTGAATTCGTTTCTTTGACGACTGGAGGCATTAACACGAAGGTAATTTCTTCTCTTCTTCTTAAGATTTTCTTCCTTAGTAATTTTTTTGTAGGTCAAACAAGAAGAATATGTTCTTTTTTAATGAGATGATCCATGAATGAATAAGACGATCTTGGGGTGTGAGGGGATAGGTACTCATTCCTGCTCGAATATCGGAGAGATTATTCTCATGGCTCGACTACGAAGAGATTACTCTCAATGTGGCTCGACTACCAGAGAGATTACTCTCAATGTGGCCCGACTACCGGAGAGATTACTCTCAATGTGGCTCGACTACCGGAGAGATTACTCTTAAAATGACCGACTACCAGAGAGATTACTCTCAAAATGACCCGACTATCGGAGAGATTACTCTCAATGTGGCATGAATACCGGAGAGATTACTCTCAATGTGGCTCGACTACCAGACAAATTACTCTCAAAATGGCCCGACTACCGGAGAGATTACTCTCAATGTGTCCCGACTACTGGAGAGATTACTCTCAAACTGACCCGACTACCGGAGAGGCCAACTTAAGGTGCAAAGGGACTCATATGTCCACCTTAAGATTGGAAAATTATAAAGCTTCAACTCAAAGACGACATCGAATTGATGACATCGATTTGAACACTTGGAAAACTTTGAAGATTTAGAGGACTTTGCAGACTTCAACTCGAAGATTTGGAGGGCTTAAATATTTCAACTTTAAGACCGGCGAATTTGAAGACTGAAACTTGAAGACCAACGAACTTGAAGACTTCAACATGGAGACTAGGAGGGCTTAAATAATTCAACTTGAAGAGTGGTGAACGTGAAGACTTCAACTTGAAAACTGACAGAATTGAAGATTTCAACTTGGAGACTTCAACTTGAAGACCGACGAACTTGAAGATTTCATCTTGGAGACTTCAACTTGAAGACCGACGGACTTGAAGACTTCAACCTGGAGACTTCGAGGGCTTAAATATTCCAGCTTCTCTTTTGCTTTACATTGTTCGACTTTTATCTTAGTCGCATAATTTTAAGATTTATGCGCTTGTAAAGAAAGATTCATATCTTGTCGTGGGAGAGTCCAAATAATGAACCGTTTGATTTCTCAAAATTTAGACTTCAATATATAAAAAATATCCAAAACTTAGAAACAAAAACCTTCAGAATCGACCCAGATAATATTTTGAAACCAACTTTAGATTCCACCATGTAAAAACCTTTAGATCTGCGCAGTCTCACAAAAAAAATCATATCTTGGTGTAGAAAAATCAAAATTATGAACCATTTAATTTCATGGAAACCAGAGTTCAAAATATAAGACATATCCAAAATCTGAAATCAAAAACTTTGAGAATCATTCCAGATATTATTTTGAATCTAACTTTAAATTCTGACACATTGATAGTTTCAGATTTTCCGCAGTTTCACCAAAAAATTTGTATCTTGAAATAGAAATGTCAAAATCACAAACCGTTTGATCCACTGGAAACTTAACTTCCAAATATATAATATATCCAAAATTCAAAATTTAATTCCTTAAGGATAGTTTCAGGTAATATTTTGAAGTCAACTTTAGTTCCTGATATGCCGACAGTTCCAAATTAGCGCGACTTCACCAAAATATTTGTATCTTTGTGTGGGAGCCTTGAGATTGTAAGACCTTTTCAATTTTCAAAAAGTGAAATTCAATAGCTTCATTATCACAAAATATCTTGGGTCTAAGTCTCTCTGAATTTGAAATGTCATGAAGGCAGACCATAATAACTCGAAGGCTCGGGTCCCCAAACTTTAATGCAAAAGATTGGAAACCTCCTAAAAGATATTAATAATTTCATTGAAGACACGAATTTATCATAGCATCTTGACCCCTTTAAATCAAATGGGATCCAAAGTTTAACAGAAGAATGGTATCCCGCTCAATTTTCAAATACTGATTGAATGAATTACATTTCATCGTACTTCATTCAGACAACGATTGGGGGGATCATGTTTCTTTTGAACTTATGCAACTGAACTAAGAATGAAACTCTAAGCTGCCTACTTACCTCGGTGAAGAGGATCAAGTTATACCATAGTTCAGAATGGGTAGAATTTTTTTTTTATGTCTTAAATTTTGCCTAGGGCGCCTCTTTCGAGGTTTCAACCTAGCAGACCTTTTTTTTTCTCTTTCCTAACTTTTACCTAGGCCTCCTCTTTCGAGGTTTTTAACCTAGCGGACTTTTTTTTTCTTTTTTTTGTAGGCCGTACACAGTTTAGACTCATGCGGGCTAGGAGTATAGGAACATGAAGTTTAGGCTCATGCATCAAGGAGAGTTGCAACTTCAAGGATAATACTTCTTCCAAAAATTGCCATTGATAGGGCCGATTCTCATGCCATCTGCATCAACCAGCTTGTAAGCCCCACATGAATAAGCTTCTTGCACGATATATAGCCCATCCCATTTTGAAGTGAACTTCCCTACAGGTTTATGGGAAGTAATAATGGGTCTTCTTACGGCAAGGACTTGATCTCCTACCTGAAAGGATCTCAGACGAACTCTTTTATTGAAGGCGCGAGACAATCGAGATTGATAGCATTCAAGAATCTGTTGAGCTTCCAATCTCTTCTCATCAAGAGCCTCTAAATCTGCTAATCGAAGTCGAGCATTTTCTTCATCAGTGATCCCTTCTTGAATAGCCAGCTGTAATGAAACTATTTGACACTCAAGTGGCAAGACGGATTGGACTCCATAAACGAGTGAATACGGAGTTGCTTATGTTGGAGTGCGGTGAGTCGTCCTATATGCCCATAGAGCTTCTTCCAGAAGGTCATTCCAATCTCGTTTGGATTTGGAGACGACTTTCTTCAGCAGGTTGCATAGAGTTTTGTTGAATGCCTCAGCTAGACCATTGGCGGCAGCATTGTACATCGAAGAGTTATGTTGCTTGAAGCCAAAGAGATCACAAATATTGTTCATCAACCTATTGTCGAATGGCTTTCCATTATCCGTTATTATGTAACGAGGAATGTAAAATCAATAGATTATGTTACTCGGATGAAAACTTGCAACATTTTCCTTCTTTAACTCTTTAAGAGCAACAACTTCAGCCCATTTTGAGAAGTAGTCAGTTGCATCCAAGATGTATAGGTGCCCACTTGAAGACTTTGGCAGTGGCCCAACAACATCCAATCCCCAAGCGTCAAACGGCCAGGATGCAACAGTCGAGTGCAACACTTTAGGTGGTTGATGAATAAAATTCGCATGGAATTGACAAGCCTTGCATCTTCGAGCATAGTCCAAGCAATCTTTTACCATCGTTGACCAATAATATCCCATCCTTTTTATATTGAAGTGGAGCTTTGGTCCAGACTGGTGTGACCCACATACCCCAGAACGTGCCTGTTGCTAAGCTTGGAGTGCTTCTTCTTCCCTAAGCATCGCAAGAGTACTCCCTCGGATGACCTTCTGTATAGAGTATCTTTGTAGTAAAGGAAGCGAGGTGCACGACGACGGATTTCAGTCCTTCTCCTTAGATTTTCTAGAAGTATCCCATAGCATTAGTAGTCAATAATGGGTTGTCGCCATTCTTCTTTCTCAAATTCAAAAACAGCGACAAGATGCTCGAGCTCATTTTTTTTACCTTCAGCCTTATTTGGCGGCGGTACTACCCATTTTTGGCAGATAGTAACTTGCGCTCGATCAGGCAGGGTTAATGATGAAGCTAAGGCACCTAAAACATCATCCTTCTTATTTTCTTTCCTTGGCACATGCTGAATAGTCACATCACCGAGCCACTCCATTAACTTTTTAGCATAATCATGATATGGGCGTAGTTCAAGCTTCTTAACCTCGTAACTACCTAAAAGCCGATTGACCACTAACTGAGAGTCACCAAAGACTTGCAATTGTATATGCTTCATATCAACAGCCATTTCAAGCCCAAGTATTAATGCTTGATACTCAACAACATTGTTAGAACAGAGTTGTGTCAAAGTGAAGGAGTAGGGAAAGACTTCACCTTGGGGAGTGATAAATACTACGCCAGAACCAGATCCCCCACGATGCGCAGCACCATCAAAGTACATCTTCCTTGGAGGTTGAACTTCAACGACCATTGCGTCCTCATCAGGTAGTTCGTCAGTTAGCTCCCAGTCATCAGGTATCAGATGATCTGCCAATGCTTGTCCTTTTACAGCCTTTTGAGGGATGTACAAAATCTCGAATTTTTGAAATTGGAGGTACCATCTCGCTAGTCGATCACTAAGAATAGGTTTTGACATCACGAACTTGATGGGATTTGCTTTGGAAACAAGATGGACAACGTGAGCTTGAAAGTAGTGCTTCAACTTTTGAATTGAGAAGACTAGTGCCAAACACAACTTTTCAATTAGCGAATAATTCAGCTCGTTTGGTGTCATCATCCTACTCAAGTAGTAAAGAGAGTTTTATTTCCCCTCACTATTTTCTTGGGCCAACAGTGATCCAACAGACCTTTCTTGCGCCGCAATGTATAGTATCAATGGCTTTCCAAATATAGGAGCTGCTAAAACTGGAGGCCTTATCAAGTAGGTTATGATACTTTCAAAGGCATTTCTACAAGCTTGGTTCCACTTGAAAGGAACGCTTTTCTTCATGAGGTGACTAAATGGTTGGCACCTTCCAGCTAGGTTCGAGATGAATCTTCTAAGGTATGCTAGCTTTCTTTGCAGATTTTTCAGTTCATGAATATCCCGAGGCTCAGGCATTTTCAAAATGGCTTCCACTTTGGTTTGATCGATTTCGATCCCTCGATGTCGGACAATGAAACCAAGGAACTTTCCAGAAGTCACTCCAAAGGCACATTTCAATGGATTCATCCTAAGTTGGTACCTCCGGAGCAACTCAAATACCATTCTCAAGTCTTTCAAGTAGTCACCCTTCTCTCTTGATTTTACCACCAAGTTGTCAACATAGCATTCGACATTCTTGTGGAGAAGGTCGTCAAAAATATTCTGCATAGCCCTTTGGTAAGTAGCACCAGCGTTCTTCAAGCCAAAAGGCATTACCTTGTATCAATAAATACCCTTTGGGGTATGGGATGCAGTAAGCTCTTCATCTTTTGGTGCCATGCGAATTTGGTTATAGCCCGATGAACCGTCCATGAAAGACATTGCCTCGTAAACAGTAGTAGCATCGATCACCAGCTCTGGAATAGGAAGTGGGAATTCATCTTTGGGACATGTATTGTTGAGATCCCTGAAGTCAACACATACGCGAATCTAGCCATTCTTCTTCCTTAAAGGGACAATACTTGAAACCCATGTTGGTTATTTAAATTCCCGAATAAATCCAGCTTCAATGAGTTTGTTAACTTCGGTTTCAATCAGGGAAACCAAGTCCGGCCTAAAGCGTCTTTGAGCTTGCTTAACAGGACGAGCGCCATTCTTGACCGCAAGGTGATGGACTGCCACTTTAGGGTCCAAGTCAGGCATTTCTTTTTAACTCCCAGAAAATACATCCTAAATTCCTTGAGTAACTCAATATAAGTGTTTTCTTCATCGACTCCTAGTAAAGCACTTAGGTAGGTGGGTCTTGGTTCTTCATCAGTGCCAAGGTTAACTTCTTTTAAGGCAACGGTTGATGCCTTAAAAGAAGTTAACCTTGGTTCTTCATCAGTGCCAAGGTTAACTTCTTTTAAGGCATCAACCGTTGCCTTCACCCCTTCTTCGAGTTCTGGGGGAGCATCTTTCGCATCTTCATCTTCTTGAGGGTCGCCATCATTGACAGATATGTGATAACACGGTGAAACATCCTCCAATTCTGCATTATCTTCCGTTGAAGAGGGAACACCGTTCTTTCCTTGTACAGTGACATGATAGGAAGAACCCACACTTTCTTCGTCGTCATCACGTTCTTTAGTATAGACCACAGTGTATGGCTTCACCTTCAGTACTTCGTCATAAGAAACCATGACTTTTGTTTGTCACTTCATTCTAGAAGGAACCAAACTTTGGAAATCTTTAGAGATCTTATGAATTTTGGGCGGAGCGGGTGTTCTTGTATTTTGATAATTTCTCTGGAACTTATTCCCCTTATTTAGTGGACCCAATCTCTCAAATACGGAAGTTCTCACAGTTGATTTTCCAAGTCTATCAAAGACGGAAGGCCTGTTAGAAGCAACAGATGCATCTTCTACAGAGATATAATTGCTACTCGCCCTCCTTATTGAGATGCGCACTGGTGACGGTTGCTTGTTTCCCAAACCTTCACGTGGTTGCCTCGTTGCAGATTCTGATGGGAACTTCCCTAACTTTGATGGCTCATCGGGTTGTATCTAGCTTTCAAAAATAGCTCGTAAGTGTTGGGATGAAAACCTTCATCTGTTCGCTTTGTAAGGAGTGCCACATTCTGCAAACGATTTTGGGCTACAAACCCAGCAAGCGGCTTCGAGGACAACTTTACTGCCTCAATTCATTTTATCGGAAGAGTTAACTCCTTTAGCATGTTGGTTTGGAGATTAGATGATTCTCCCTCGTCTTTCTTCCTTTTAGGGACATATTGGATCTTAGGACTTACTTTCTTTCCATAATATGCAATATCCCCTCTATGAGATTTATTCACGTTGGGTTGTACCTCCTCAGTAACGACTTTGGCTTTACTAATAGTCACATCAGATCTTATGGTTATGGGCTCGTCATTCATGATTTTCATGCCATCATCAACTTTTAGTTCCCTCACAATGCGGTTCTTCAAGTAGAACTTTGCATCAATGAAGTGTGGCTCTGTCTCGGTGAATGGCTCATTATCAGCAACTATCTTCTTCTTGACTTCACCCTCGTAGTATTTCAAACATTGATGGTAGGTATATGGAACCACTTTATTCTCATGTATCCAAGGCCTTCCAAGCAGGACGTTTTATGAAGTCTTTGTATCGATCACATGCAACCATGCACTTGATTGCATATCTTCAATGGTGGTTCCCAGCTTGATCGCGCCTATGGCTCTTTGCCCTCCTTAGTTGAATCCTTGAATCATCATACGACTTTCTGAGAGTTCGTTAATGGGAATACCAAGTTCTTTCACAGTGCGAATTGGCAAAATGTTCACTGAGGATCCTCCATCAATGAAAATTCGATTTACCCTTTCATCACATATATAGTCAACCAGGTACAATGGGAGGTTATGAGGAGTGTCACCTAGCAGAAGATCATCATTTGTGAATGTTACTTTTTCCTCACAAGCATTAAATTCTTGAGGAGTGGACTCGATAAGCTTTTCCGAAGATGGTTCCAACGGTAGGTCATCACTCCTTTCTTTTCCTTCGTCAGTATGGAAACAAGAGGCATCAATACCCCCATGGGAAATCTTCGTGCGGAACAAACCTGGTAAAAACTCCTCCAAGGTCACTAGATGTCGTGGATTGTGAGGGTGGTTCACCTCCACTTTCGCTTTCTTTACATGCTTAACTGGGTTCCGTCTCCTAGGTCTTTTCACCATTATTTTCTCTGTTGGTTGTTCCATTGATCCTTTTCGTGGGCTCCTTTTGTGGCGCCTATGACGAGTCACCAATGTCCAAGCTTCATCATCTTCAGGTTAAACGTCTTCAACTTTGTAATTCTTCATCTTTACTTTCTTTAGAACTACATAATTAATCTGGACTGAATGAGCTAAATATGATAGAGACTTGGTTTGCACTTGCTTTCTCATCTTCAAGCACGATCTTCTTTTCATGAGCCAAGTCCATAACTTTGTCCTTGAAGACAAAGCACTTCTCCGGAGGGTGGCTCACAAGTCAATGATATTTGCAGTAATTTGGGTTATCAATCTCCCAACTTCATTTGGTCGCTTCATCTCTGGAAGCTCGATGAGATTTAACTCGAGGAGTTCTTCCGAAATAGTTGGCACATCGGAATCCAGAAATGGGTACTCTTTCTCTTGTATTTCTTTTAGAGTTAACTTTCGGGCTTATCTTGAAACGAAGTGGATTTCGTACTCTGCTTTTTGCTCACCTTCATTGTGAACTTCATAGGTGATGTGTTGACATTCATAGCTTCTTTGTTTTCAGATTTTGGTACAAACTTGCTCCATTTCTGACTTATTGCTTGCCATTCACTTTGCGAGGTTCATAGATGAGAAGCCTTTCATTTCCAGCAGAGGCCATGATCAATTCCATGTCATGGGAACGAGTTGCAAGTTCTTCAAATGTTCTAGGCTTGATACCTTGCAAGATGTAGCACAATACCCAATGCATACCTTGGATGCACATCTCTATGTCAAAAGCTTCCCTAAGCCTTTCTTTACAGTTGAGGCTTGCATTCCTCCAACGATTGATAAAGTCAATAACTGGTTCACTCTTCCGTTGACGAGTACTTGTGAGTTCTAGCATACTCACAGTATGTCTCATGCTATAAAAGCGATTGAGGAATTCTTGCTCTAGTTGATCCTAGCTATCAATAGTTCCATCCTCGAGGTCCGTGTAGTAATAAAAAGCATTTTCTTTTAATGAGCGGAAAAACCGTTTGATGAGGTAATCTCCATAAGTCCCAGCATTGTTGCATGTCTCAATAAAGTGCGCCACATGTTGCTTTGGATTGCCTTTGCCATCAAGCTTTTAAAATTTCGGAGGTTGATAGCCAGCAGACATCTTCAACATATCGATCCTTGAAGTGTACGGCTTTGCGTAGGTAAAGGAGGAATTGGAAGAGACTTCATATTTGTTTTTTATAGTCCTTTCAATAAACTCCTTTAGTTGATTGATTAGAATCATCCCTTCTGAAGAGAATGGAATTTCCTTAGTGGATGCAACTTGTCGTGGGGGAGGATCAATCTCTTGAACTTCTGGGAGTTTGCCAGGTGCATGGGTGGATTCTTCTTCCATCAAGATTCCTACCCTATATGTTAGCTTGTCGATTCTTGCATCTTGATTTTGCATGTACTTGGTTAGGCCAGTGATTGCTTCCGTCAAGTTTGCCAACTGCTCCTCCACAAATGAAGTGTTTGTCACCATGGCTTGCATGATTTTCATGGACGATGGACAGTAGCATTGATTTTCACACAGATTGATCCTTGATTGGCTCACCCTATGTGGTGTAAGTGGGGAGGATCCATTACTTGAAGCGTCATCATCTTCCTTCATAGCAGAGTGCTTGGATCCGGAGAAGTCAAGCAGAGCAAGAGTTTTCTTGATCTTTTCAGCAACATCGCTTCCTCCTTCGGGTGCATTTGTGGAAGATTTTGATTATTTTGAGGATGAAGATCCGAAAACAAGGGTAGATGCGGACGACACTTGGGGTGCTTGTTGTCCTAACTAGCTTGATTTTCTCCGCATAACTGGTCCAAAGCTTCCAAAGGTAACTTCGAGTATGTTTTCCACATCAACATAGAACCTGGAATTAGAAGCCTTGGCGGAAGTTGAATTGGAGTTGATTTTCTTGGAAGCCATTTCGTTGTTCTTGAAATTTGGTAACTGAAGAGATGAGAGGTAGAGATCGTCCCACTGGGCGTGCCAGAATTAGTAGACAATAAATTGCGTCGAGAAAATAAAATTAGGATCGTAAAATATCGCAACAATCATAGTATTTTATTTCGAATAATTGAGTGTACAATCTCTATGAATCCTATGATTCTTCTTTTTAATAATAAATAAATTCAAGAGTCTTTGAGTTTGATCTTGAATCTATAATTGTTTCCATGAACAATGATCTTGAATTCAACTAGCACGAACTTTGATTTGAACTCGTACTCCTTGAATCTTGACTTGTTCTTCGTTCTTGAGCTTGAACTTGATTTCTTGAAGCTTGAAACTTGTAGAGAAATTTGTGGCGTTTGAACCACGAGCTCTCTTTTGCTTCTTGTTATAACTTCTGGTCCCTTTTCTGGGTTATGAAGACCCATATTTATAGTTGCGGAGGGGAGGAGTTATGATAAGAAAAAACTCTTTCCGACCAATCAAATGGAAAAGTGACATGGCCGCATTTTATTGGTCAGAACATGTCACTTGCACACGTGGCGTACATCCATTAGCCTTTTAATGTGACTTGGCATGCTTTGTCATTTTGACACGTGGCACGATCCTATTGGCTCTTTCGCTTGACTTGGCGTGCCACGTCATTTGATACGTGGCACCAAACTGGGCCTCTAGGAAGATGACATATTGGGCTTAATGAAGTGGGCTCATCACTCCAGCCCAATTAAATGGGCTAGCCCAATGGATTAAGACTTATTTATTTAATCCATATATATTGAGCTTATATAATTAATTCAATTATATTAGCCCCTAGTATTTATTTGGAACAATATATCTTGAATTTAAAATATAATCCAAATTATCTTATGGATTCAAATTTATATGCCTATGAGATTTAAATCGAGGAGTTCTTCCAAAATAGCTGGCACATCGGAATCCAGAAATGGATACTCTCTCTCTTGCATTTCTTTTAGAGTTAACTTTCCACTTGGCTTATCTTGAAATGAAGTGGATTTCATACTCTTCTTTTTGCTCACCTTCGTCGTGAACTTCATAGGTGATGTGCTGACATTTATAGCTTCTTTGTTTTCAGATTTTGGTACAAACTTGCTCCATTTTCTGACTTCTTGCTTGCCCTTCACTTTGTGAGGTTCATAGATGGGCAGCCTTTCATTTACAACAGAGGCCATGATCAATTCCATGTCATGGGCACGAGTTGCAAGTTCTTCAAATGTGCTAGGTTTGATACCTTGCAATATGTAGCGCAATACCAATCCATACCTTGGATGCACATCTCTATGTCAAAAGCTTCACTAAGCCTTTCTTTACAGTTGAGACTTGCATTCCTCCAACGATTGATAAAGTCGATAACTGGTTCACTCTTCCGTTGACGAGTACTTGTGAGTTCTATCATACTCACAGTACCTCTCGTTCTATAAAAGCGATTGAGGAATTCTTGCTCTAGTTGATCCCAGTTATCAATAGATCCAACCTCGAGGTCCGTGTACCAATCAAAAGCATTTCTTTTTAATGAGCAGATAAACTGTTTGACGAGGTAATCTCCATAAGTCCCAGCATTGTTCCATGTCTCAATGAAGTGCGCCACATGTTGCCTTGGATTGCCTTTTCCATCAAGCTGTTGAAATTTCGTTGGTTGATAGCCAGCAGGCATCTTCAACATATCGATCCTTGAAGTGTACAGCTTTGTGTAGGTAAAGGACTTGGAAGCGACTTCATATTTTTTTTATAGTCCCTTCAATAAACTCCTTTAGTTGATTGATTGGAATCATCCCTTCCGAAGAGACTGGAATTTCCTTAGTGGATGCAACTTGTCGTGGGGGAGGATCTGTAATGACCCGACTTGTCATTTTAATTTTTTACGCCCCCTTCAGTGACTTAAGATCTCGAGAAAATTCGTAATATGTATTATGACCTGCGTGCGTGGTCGAGTTTGGTTTTCGGAAGATTCGAAATTAAATTTAAAGAAAAATTCTCATTTTGAAGCTTAAATGGAAAGAGTTGACTTTTGAGAGAATGACCTCGGAATGGAATTTTGATGATGACAATAGCTTCGTATGGTGATTTCAGACTTAGGTGTGTAACCGTATTTGGATTTGGAAGTTCGTAGGACAATTCGACGCATTTTGGCGAAAGTTGGAAAATAAAAGATTTTTGGAAAATTCGACCAAAGGTGGAATTTTTGAACGAGGTCAGATTTCGATTATGAAAATTGAAACAGATCTGTTATGTCATTTATGACGCGCGTGCAAAATTTGAAGTCATTCCAGATTAATTTGATATGTTTCGGCGCAAAATATAGGAGTTGGAAGATTTGAAAACTCATAATTTGATTCGTTGCGTGATTCGTAATTTCGGCGTTGTTTGACGTGGTTTAAAGCCTCTACTAAGTTCGTATTGTATTTTGGGACATGTTGGCATATTTGGTTAAAGTCCCGAGGGCCTCGGGTGGATTTCGGAAGGTTAACGGAGTTGATTTTGGATATTGAAGCTGCTGATTTTTTTCTGTTGTTCTGGACAGCATCTGGTGCATCGCTTCTGCGATGCCTTGGTCGCAGAAGCGATATCACAGAAGCGTGAAACTCGTCCCAGAAGTGATTGGAAAGGGGGATGGGCAGTGCTGGGCGTTCATCTCAGAAGCGAGCTCGCAAGCACGATAAATTTGCCGCAGGTGCGAAACTGGGTAGCAATAAGGACCAAAAACCAGTCATTTTGACATTTTTTATTGGGACTTTGGGAGTTTATATCTCGCAATCTATAAGGAATTTAGAGATAATCCAAAACTGAAAGTTGTAGTACTTTGTGTCTAGTTTTCAGAAATTCAAACCGTTTGTCATTTAGAGTTTTTTTACAAAAAGTTATGGTTAATACACTAAAGGGTGTCTGGAAAGAGTTTTGAAATCGCCAGAAATTTCTGTTTCACGGGGCTGACTTTGGAAGATTATATCTCGCCATAATAAGGAACTGGATGATGAGCAACACATGAAAGTTGTATCCCTTGGTATCTAGTTTCCAAAAAGTTAAACTATTCATCATTTGGACATTTGTACAGAAAGTTATGACTAATTTAGTGAAGGCGGGTACTTCCTTTTGTTTTGGCCGGAAATAATGAACAACTCGCATTTCATAGATGCGACTTGCCTGAAAGAAGCTTATATTGGGGAGTTAGCCATTTTTATTCATTCTTGACGATTTTAGAGCTCGGGAGAAGCAATTTTCAGCAGATGTTTCAAGGGAAACATTGGGGTAACTGTTCCTTATTCTATATTGATTATATTTCATGATTCCATACTCATTTACATTATGAATCCGTGAATTTATGGAAGAAAAATCAAGATTTTTGCAAAATCCAAAAACGTAAATTTAAGATTTAGAGGTCGAGTTGTTTTCGAAATTTGATAAATTTGGCATGGTTGAACTCGTATCAGAATGAGTGTTCGGATTTCGTGAAAATTATGTTAGGTTCCGAGAGGCGGGTCCTGCATTGACTTTTGGTTGATTTTTAAAATAAAATTTTAAGTCGATGTTATATTATCCGGAATTGCTTCTGATGAATTCTAATGAAGTTATAAAATTAATTTGGATGATAGGATCTATCCGGATGTCGATTCAAGCAAGAAGGCGATTTTGGAATGACCTAACTTCAAAAAGGTAAGTGTCTTACCTAATCTCGAGTGGGGGAATTACCCCTTAGGCATCGAGTCTTATGTGCCATTTGTGAAATATGGAAAGTCGTGTACGCGAGGTGGCGAGTACGTACCCGAGCTTTATATGTGCAAAATATATTGAATTAAGTCTTAGGCATATTGTGTAGTAAATTGGATAATTGTTGGCATATATTTAATCATCTAATTGCGATGCCTCGAATCATATTTATTGAATTTGTTTTTATACGACAATTCGATGTAATTATTACTTGTATATTTTTGTGAATTCTATGAGTTAGATGGTTTGATATTTTATTGAATTTAGTTTCATTATGAATTTTTCCCTATGCAAATAAAATTAAGCAAGCTTAAGAAGGAGTGTTAGTATAATTATATAAATTTGGATTAATGAAGTTCTTGTTGTTTGCTGAATAATTTCTATCTCTGTTGATTGTTTTTGTGGTGTTATACACATTGCGTGGAGCCTTTGGCTATTTGATGTGAAATTGATTGATTTGGTTGTATCTTTGAAATTTTCTTGTGGCCATTGGGCGAATTGTGATATGAATTGACTTTGTTATGTTGCCATAATAATTTCCCGCATAAATTGTTGTGTCGTGCGAGTTGTTATTTTGAGGATATAAGATGGCATTCCAATGTTGATATTATATGGGTATAAGGGTGGAATTTCACTATTGTTGTGTTTGTTGGAATATTGTCGGGGCGGAGTGACAAGGGTGGCTATTAGGGAGTGATAAGGGTGGCTATAGGAGAGATAAGGGTGGCTATAGGAGAGATAAGGGTGGCTATTGTCAGGGATGATATGTGATGTTGTGGAGTGGTTACATTGGTAATTTTATGTGATGTTGTGATTTTCCTTGTGTTTATTTTTATACCTTGTGCAATTTATTTTGTTGTTGGTAAATTGATAATAGCCTGATTTATGTTGAAATTGAGAGTCTGTGGCCATTGCCAGGCGTATTATGATATGAAATGTGGGCACGAGGTGTCATGAGTAAATAATGATTATATTGGCATGTGAATCGTCCGTGCAGTTGCGATATGAAATGATGGCACGAGGTGTCGGGAAAATATGATGATTTAATTATAGACACGAAGTGCCGTGGAAATATGAAAGTGGGATGAGACCCGTGTTCATGAAAAATATAAAAATGGGCTGAGACCCGTAGTTGTATGATTATGAAATGAAGTATCACATGGTGGATTTTTAATTGAAAGAATTATATTTAAAATATTTATTTGGAAGGATTTTTATTCAAAAGATTTATTTGAAAGAATTACATTCGAAAGGTATTTTTTTGAAGAAGTTATATTTGAGAGAGATTTATTTAAAGAAAGTATATTTGAAAGATATTTATTTGAAGGAATTATATTTGAAAGAGATTTATTCGGAAGAATTATATGTGAAAGATATTTATTTGAAATACTTGATTTAATTGGGTGTACTTAGATTCATAAATTGTTGAGCGTTATTAATGGTGTTCTTGTTGCCCTTACTGTTATTTGTTTCCTATTATTTTGTATATCTTATTGCACATGCTATTAGACTAGTGAGTGTCTTGACTGTTGTTGGTTGATTTCCCAATGCACACGCAAGTGTACGTGGTCGACAAGTAATATAGGATTTTAAGTCCAGATATCGTACCCACAGAGACTTGTGTAAACTACTAGCTAAATCACTTTAATCGTTATTTAACCAAGCCAATATAAAATCAATGATGTATTATTTTATACGAAGATTCTATGAAATAATTAATTATCAAGTGACACGAATGATTGTGATGTATTCAGTAGAGACAAATATTCCAGGGTTATGGTCTATTGATCACTCATATTGAATTCTAATTAACTTTTCCTTTCATATAGTTCACTCATGGTTGCTAATTAAGCAATTAAACACAGAATTGAAGAAACAACCATATATTGAGTAAACTATATTCAAAGTTAAATTAATGTTGAATGACAATACTCATGGCTAAACCACAACCCCAGAACAATGGGTGTTTAGCCACTCATTCTATTATCAAACAATTGCATAAGTGTGCATGAACTGCAAATACTTGAATAAAAATGAAGAAAA
>ML364062.1:0-37902 GCA_005239505.1 Nicotiana paniculata | reverse complement strand
AACTCGGATTTGGCCGAACTGGCAGCCCCTGGCGTTTGGACCCAAACGCCTGGCTAACGCCAGGGTAGGGCTGGCGTTTCAGCCCTAACGCCTGGCTAACGCCAGGTAGGGTCAGGGTGTTTGGCTCTGTCACCCGGGTGTCTCCTTTCGCGTATTTTTACGTATTTGCATCCCTTTAGCTCCGTTTCCATCTCCACTTCACCTACACATGAAATAAATTTCATTAAGCACATAACAAGTGTATTTTTATCATTAATGCGCATAAAATGTAAGGTATATCACATGTTAAACTATGCAATTTAGTCTCGCATCACCCGGTGAAGAAGAATGTGAAGAAGGCATTTTCGTCCTTTATTGGCAATGGTGCAACTTCTTGAAGATGATATATTATCTTTGAATTGGATGAATTAGGTAAAACCCTCAAAAGATGTTTGATGTCCTCAAAATCGCCAAATTCAACACAATAAACTACCGTCGACGGAGGAGCTAATGAGAGAGAATCCATGAGTTTGTATTCATGTAGAAAACTGACGTTGAGAGAGAGGGTGGAGAAAAATCTCAAAAAATGAGAGAGAAAAATAATACAAAGCGTATTTTATGGTTTAAGGGTAGGAGGTGATCATAAATAGATATTTGGCTATAAAAATCAAAAGGTAAATATGAAATATAATTTTTAAAATGGTATTTATTTAAAATAAATAAGGTATCAAACTTTGCTATAGGAGGTAAAAATTCCTAATTGATTGTTTCCGTAGAATATGGCCTATTCTAACTTGCAGCACTCTCTCGACTAATTTTTGCGATGTACTTGTGATTGTATATGAAGGTTAGGAAAGGTAAAAAGTCTTTTAAATTTATAATATGAAACAAACTATAACTATTAGTGTGATTATATATTATTTATTAAAGTTAAATTATTCTTAATATAAAAATCCATCATTCTATATAGAAACAGGCTAAAAAGAAATTATATCACATTAATTAGGACAGATAAATTTAGATTTTTTATTTTAAGTTTAATCGAAGTAAAATGAGATTTCCTTTCTACTTTTAGAAACACAAGCTCGATATTTGATGTTTTATACTTCAATGTCACACAATAGGAAATCACTAAGCCAAAAAGTTTTTGTAAACCTAAGACTAACTCTAATCCCTTGTAGCAAACAACCTCTAACTGTTACGACAACTTCAAGTTAACTCTAACTTGAATACACTGGGTACCTATTACAAATGCCTCTAGATAAAGCTAAAAGGTACAATATAAAAACACCTACTACAATAGAACTAGAATAAAAGATAGACACTTGAAACTGGTTTTTCTATCTGGTTCAAGTAGCTTCTGGTTTGCACACTTGAATCTCACACGAATTGCTTGAAAAATGCCTTGCTATTTTTCTCTCAATTCCTCTTTAACTTCTGTGTTTGTGCGTGCCTGTAAAATGAGAACATCCTGCAATATATAGAGTTAGTAGATGAAGAAATAACTAGAGTTCTAATGCTACTCTTCCTTGGTGGATGAGTTCTAGTTGATCTCAACTCCTAACTCCTTCCTTATTTTGGATAATGTTCTCTTTGTGTAAGGAGTCCTTCTCCTTATCAATTATGTAACCTTTTCGATCAGAAGATATCAATTATGCCAAGTTAAGTTTATCTCCTTCACGTGCATCGTACATGCTCGAATCTGCCCGTGTCTATGTACACCAGGGATGTACCTGGTTCATTCCTGAGTTCCTTTGTCAATCTTCAAAACTATCCTTCACTTGAGCCAACAAATTCTCCCTTTTTGATGATGACAAACTATGTGCTTCCATAAGCTTAGGCCCTATTTTAACTTAGCCCAACATCAACACAATGTTAGAACATTTTTCACTTATCATCAAGGACCAGGTTCATTAGGTTATAAACATCACTTTTCAGAGTGTAAAGCACAACATTTTCCCCCATTTTGGCATCATCGAAAAGTTGCATAAAAGATGTATGATTCTCATATTTTAAAACTTACTCATGGCCACTGAATTCTTCAAATGCATTCATGGATTAATCATCAACAATCAAGCTAATAATTTAAACTATCAAAAGAAATATAAACAGACAGTTAAAGCAAAAACCAGCAAATTTCATTGATAGATGATATGATTCTTCCACAATCCACAAAAAGAAATAAAAATACTTAAAACATGAGCAAACAAGAAATATCCCAAACTGGATCACTGAAAGGTCTACACTGGGCTAGGAGTTTAAGGCTTGGAAGAATTGGGGGCTTTATTCTTGGCTTGGAGAAGTTTCAGCATGTCTTGAAGAATTCCATCATTCTTCTCTTTTTCCCTTGTGAGCTCAGTTCTGAGAGCATCTCTCAGACTCTACCTCAGCCAACGGTGTCTTCAGCCTTACTATCTTAGCATCCTTTGCCCCACTCTCTTGCACCAAGGCTCTGACCTTGCTATTGACTGATGCCTTTTTGGATGAACCAGGTTCATTGGGAGTGGCATGGATCTCATAATCACAAGCAATCAGAGTGTTAACCTCAAAGTGATCTTCGTTTGTATCTATCTTCAACTTCTTCAGGGGCACCTTACAATGAGCAAGCACAACTGTGAGAATGAAGCCATATGGAATAGAATGGGCTTTGGAGCCATTGATAACCCTATCGAGGAGCTGGATTATAAATCCAGACCAGTTGATCTGCCTCCCACTATCCAAGCATTCCATCAAGACAGATTCCATGAAGTTGGCAATGTACCTTCTTTCCTGCCTAAGCAGAACATACTTGTTGATGAACTCAAATAGCACCTTGTGGGGAAGGGGGGATTCATATCACTCTTGTACACAACCTTGGCCTCACTTTCTTCCTTATTCGTCACATAATTTTCTGGTGATGGTAAGGGCAGTAGGAAGGGTGTCTAGGCTTTTCCATTTCAGCTTTGTATAGTCATTATACCCTTCAGAAGGTACGCCTAGCATTTCACCCAGCTCCTTTGCATCGAAAGAAATTTTCACCCCTTTCACCAGGCTGGTGACCCTTCCATCCTTCACTGCAGCATTAGCCATAAACTCAATAATTTCACCCTTTTCAGATCTGCCATCCATCTGAAGGACCATGTACTTCCAGCCTTGCACTTCTAATTTCTCCAGCAGCAGCATCATTCCTTCTTCCTCCAAATCCTTGAGGAGTCTTCACTTCAGAATAGTTCTTTTTTAAAACTTGGCCATCTTGTCCTTTTCACTGTCTGATTCATCTTCCTCTTCTCCACTCCAATCCTCTTTTTCAGTAATTTTTACTTGTTTGGTTTTCACTGCAGACCTGGACCTTTTTGCTAGGGTGGATGGTTCAACAGAATTTGATATAGAAGTAGACTTTTTAGAAGAAGTCTTGGATTTCTTAGGCTTGGGAGTCTGAACCTCCACCTCAGTAGTCACATCTTCATCTTAATGGACCAGGTCCTTCTCATCCACATCAACAGCCTCAACAGGCTCTCCCACTTTTTTCTTTCCTTTGTCCATCCTTTTCTTTTTGCTTTATTCTATTGCTCTCTGCAGCTCTTCCTCACTCTGCTTTTGCTTACTTCTTGTGGCTCTTCCTCTTGGGGGAGGAATTTCAATAGTGTCAGAAGGGGCAGCCTTCCTTTTCTTGTTAGCCCTAGCAGTTCCAGGGGTCTTAGTCTTGGGAGTTCTCTTCTTCTTGGGGTTGTAGCTGTCACCTACTTTATTCAATAGATATGCGAGGGTTTCTTCAACTGATGAACCAAGTTCATCTGTATTTTGCCCAAGTTTAACCAGCCCTTCATCGTCTTCTCCAGATCCACTTCCCCTTGTTTTCTTGACACTGTACTCTACTTTATCTGATTTTATTCCACAAATAGCCATTGTACCAGTTTTAGAAGTGGATGAAGAACCAACCACTCTTTTCCCCATTCCCCTTTTTTCACTTCGAACACCCTCACTATCTTTTTATTTTTCCCTTTTATTTTTACCACCTCTCCTTCTGGACTAAGACGTTTCTAAATCCACCATAGATCCCACCAATATAAACTTATTCTCCAGATTTTCAGCAACTCAAAAATGACCTTAGTAGTAGTATTTGGACCAGAGGTTACATGCTCAGTATCAGAAGACCCAGTTTCTTCCCCCACAGTCACAGACATGAATGAGTCGTCAGAGTTCTGGGTTCTTGAGCTTGGCTTGCTTTTAATTGTGCATTTAATTTCTTTATAACGCACCTCCAGCCACAGTCTTGTGAGCAAGCATTTTTACTCATCTTTTCTTAGGCTAAGGGGTAGTTGAAGATGAGGAGCATAGTGGGGGTGTACCGGGGTTATCAGAAGGGTTAGTCATTTTGTGCTTGGTTCTGGAGAAATAAGATAGCCGGATTGAACTTTGGAGGAAGAGAGAAGATGAAAAGTATTTTTGACGGTTTGAGAATTATGATAAGAGGGCAGAGATGATGATGATCAATTTAAAGGGAGGGGTAATTAATGGGTAACAACAGACACATCAGTCATTTAGAAGTTTAATCAAACTGAAATGTCAGTTTTGAATAAACGGTGGAGTCTTCCCTAGAATCTAGGTAATTTAATTTGGTTAGGATTCTTTTGAACAGAATTGGTTTAATTTAATTGGATAAGTTTAAGAGAAATTTGGACTTAGGTAGGACATATATCATGATTCAAATATTATTATTTCAAATTGTGCAGAGTGTAGAAAACATACCGTGTTATCTAGATGAGCCAGCATTGATGAACCAGGATCTTCACTGAGAATCCTCTTGTGTATGTCTAAATTTTCCAGAATAGAGAAAATATCACTAGATATTAATGAGTAATTTTAACACATAAAACAAGAGTATACTATTTACAGTATGAGACTGAGCAAAAATTAATCTAGTTATTTACACAAGTACCAATTTTTTTTTTTTTTTTTCGTTGTAAATTTCGAACTGGTCCTTTTAGGTGATCCAAAATAATCCCTAATTCTAACATGTTCCTTTCAAAGTGATCTCCA
The DNA here is from genome assembly GCA_005239505.1 of Nicotiana paniculata. Lineage (NCBI taxonomy): Eukaryota > Viridiplantae > Streptophyta > Magnoliopsida > Solanales > Solanaceae > Nicotiana > Nicotiana paniculata. The sequence continues at coordinate 32,904 of ML364062.1, read as the reverse complement.
CTTAGAGATTTTGTGAAGATGTCAGCTATTTGCTTGTCAGCAGCACAAAATTCTACAGTGATCAGCCTCTTTTCATAATTCCCTCAAAAAGTGATGCCTCACATCTATGTGCTTAGTTCTCTTGTGATGAACCAGGTTCTTGGTCATACTTATTGCACTAGTATTATCACAAAAAATGGGGATACAACTAACATCAATTCCAAATTCTATTAATTGCTGTTTGATCCACAACAATTGAGTACGACATGAAGCAACAACAACATACTCAGCTTCAGCAGTAGATAAGGCCACTGAATTTTACTTTTTGGTGGACCAAGACACAAGACATGAGCTAAGAAAGTGTGCCATACCTGATGTGCTTTTTCTATCCATAAGAAAACCTGCATAATGAGCATCAACATATCCCACAAGATTGAAATTACTACATTTTGGATACAAAATACAAAGATCAGTGGTGTCTTTTAGATATCTCAAAATTCTCTTGATAGCAGTCAAGTGAGACTCTTTTGGATTTGCCTGTAATATTGCACAAAGGCCTACACTGAAAATAATGTCAGGTCTACTAGTAGTGAGATACAACAATGAGACAATCATTTCCCTATACAACTTCTAATTGACATATGAACCAAGTTCATCTATATCCAACTTTGTAGCTGTTACAATAGGAGTGTCAATTTCTTTGGAATCTTCCATTTTAAACCTTTTAAGCAACTCTTTCACATACTTCTGCTGATGGATCATAGTTTCATTTGAATTTTGTTTAATTTGTAAACCTAAAAAGAACTTAAGTTCACCCATCATGCTCATTTTAAATTCACTCCCCATTAGTTTAGAAAATTCTTTACTTAGCTTATCAATTGTTGCTCCAAAGATTATATCATCAACATATATCTGAACTACTGATAGATCATTACCTTTTTCTTTCAAGAATAAAGTATTGTCAATTTTACCTCTTTTGTAGTCATGCTCAAGAAAAAAATTTGATAATCTTTCATACCATGCTCTTGGAGCCTGCTTGAGTCCATAAAGTGCTTTGTCAGTTTGTACACATGATAAAGATTTTTCTTGCTTTCAAACCCTTGAGGTTGCTTGACAAACACTTCTTCCTTTAGATATCCATTGAGGAAGGCACTCTTGACATCCATATGGTGAAGGGTTAATTCCATGTAAGCAACAAAGACTATGAGGAGTCTTATTACTTCCAACCTTGTAACTGGAGCAAAAGTTTCATCATAGTCTATGCCCTCCTCCTGACTATATCCTTGAACCACCAGTCTTGCCTTGTTCCTTGTAACTGTTCCATCTTAATCAAGTTTGTTTCTGAAGACCCACTTAGTACCAATTACTGATCTGTCCAAGGGTCTTGGTACCAGATGCCAAACTTGACTCCTTTTAAATTGGTTGAGTTCATATTACATTGTATTTACCCAGTCTGCATCCTGCAAAGCCTCAACAACATTTTTAGGTTCAATAAGAGATAAGAAAGCATCAAAAGCACAAAGATTCTTTAATGAAGATCTAGTTTTGATTCCAGAGGTTGGATCAGTAATGATGTTCTCAATGGGATGAGAAGTTTGATATTTGTAAGGTCTCACAACCAACTGGTTTCACCTTGATGTTCCTTCAGTGTTTTGTTGCTGTGGAACAGGTTTATGGACAAGTTCCATTGAGGTTTAATGATCATTTCCTCTTTGTTCTATTCCCCCTGTCATGTTGCCCGGGGTGGATGAACCTGTTCCATCACTTGTTTCTTCTTCCAGTGCAGCTTCAATCTGGGTTATGGTTTCATTTAAGTTTCTTACCAACCCAATTGCTTCATCATCATGTTCCTGTCTCTCAAAAAGGATGTTAGTTTCATCAAAAACCACATGAACACTTTCTTCAACATACGTAGTTCTTTTGTTATAGACCTTATAAGCTTTACTATGTGAAGAATATACCAAGAATACTCCCTCATCACTTATGGGATCAAACCTGCCTAGGGAGTTTTTACCATTATTGTGCACAAAACACTTGTATCCAAATGCCCTAAGATGAGATATATTTGGTTTTCTCCCTTTAAGTAACTCATTGGGAGTCTTCTCTACAAGAGGTCTAGTCATGCACAAAATTATGATGTAGGATGCAGTATTTACATCTTCTGCCCAGAAGTTATGAGGCAGTTTACTAGAAAGAAGCATAGTCCTAGCCACATCTTCAAGTGTCCTATTCTTTCTTTCAACTACTCCATTTTGTTGTGGAGTCCTTGGAGCAGAAAAAATATGATCTATGACATGCTCATCACAAAATTAAGCGAATTTAGCATTTTCAAATTCAGTGCCATGATCAGACCTAATTGATGGAAGTTGATTACCTAGTTGTTTCTGAGTTTTTCTAACAAAAGAAGTGAACATGTCAAATGCCTCATCTTTAGATGAAAACAATGCCCAAGTAAACCTAGAGTAATCATCAACAAGCACCATCACATATCTTTTACCACCTTTGCTTAATGTTTTCATTGGACCACATAGATCCATATGGACCAGTTCCGTCGTTCTGGTGGTACTTACCACTTTCTTGCATTTAAAAGAGAATCTTACCTCCTTCCCCCTTGCACAAGCCTCACAAATTTTGTCTTCCTTGAACTTGATGTTAGGTAGTCCTATCACCAAGTCCTTGGAGACTAATTTGGTGAGTTGACTCAGACTTAGATGTCCAAGTCTCTGGCAGTATGGACCGATCTACAATGTATATATTGTTCCCTCTTTTTCCCTATAAAACAATATTTTCAGTGGTAAGATTGATCACAAAACATTTAGTAGAGGTGAATGCTACCATGTTACCTCTATCACATAGTTGTGATACACTAATTAGACTGTATTTTAACTCTTCTATCAAGTAGTCATTCTTAATAGAGTGTGAGTCTGTCTTACCTACCTTACCAACCCTAATGATCTTACCCTTTTTCCCATTTCCAAAGGATACATTACCTCCTTTGAGGTCCTCAAGTGAAAGGAACTGGTCCTTGCTTCCTGTCATGTGCTTTGAGCAGCCATTATCCATGTACCATATTTGACTGCTCCCCTTCACTTGAACCTACAAAAGGAAATCAAGGTTTTAGTCTTAGGAACCCAAACTAGTTTGGGTCCCTTTCTATAGGAAAAATGATGAATTAAATTCTTTTTAACCCAACTTGGTATCCAATTCTTCCCTTGAACAATTTTTTTTTTCTTTTGGCTAGCCTTTTCTTTTGCATTACATTCACTTTTATAATGACCTGTTTTACCACAGTGAGTACAAATCTTGTTCTCAGGAAGAGTGAGGTACTTGCTTTTGGGATCCCACTTAGGCTGTTGATTCCCAAAGCCAAGTCCTCTTCTATTGCTACTATGATGTTCTTGTAGCCATGAAAGAGCATCGGAGGACCTGTTCCATTTACAGGTTCTGTCTAGTTCATGCTTGACCTTGCCTAGATCCTCCTTCAAGACTCTTACCTGCTCATCCTTCTTATACAACTCATCTTTCAATTTACCTATATTTTACTCTATAGTGAGTTGTGTGCAATCAGTTGTCTTCTTACTTGTTCCTAATTTCAATTTTAGGGTTTCTGATTTTAGTTCTAGGACATTTGCTTCAAATGCATGAACCTAGTACTTTAGTGCAGTATTCTCTTAACTTACAGTCTCACTAACTCTGAGTTCCAGATTATTAAAATTTGCTTTTAAAATCACACATTCCTTAGACAATTGTTCCTTTTCATTGTTTATATCCTCAGATTCATCAATGAAATCTAGAAGTAATTCAGATAGTTTTTCTTTTGATAAAAACTTAATCTTGTCTTTGAGATGAATTACACTTACCTCAGATTCCTCATCGGATTCTCCAATTTCCATAAGTGCTTGTTCATCTCCATCTTCATCATCTGAGTCTTCATCTGAGCTTTCTCCCCAAGAAACAACCATAGCCTTTATTGATCCTTTGTTTTTCTTGGGATGAACTTGTTCCTTCTTCCTGTTTCTTCATTCAGCTCTTCCTTTCTTCCATTCAATTTCCCATTGAGGGGTAGTTCTTGATGTGATGATCACCTTTCCTCTCATTAGGTATTTCTTGAAGTCCTTTGTGATCATAGCCATCTCATCTTCCTCTAGATCAGCAAATCAGTGATTTTGAGTGCCGGGATCTTTTCTTTCTTGGGTACATCCATCTTCATGGTTTGCCTTCTAAGTTCATAAGCAGTGAGATTTCCAATCAGCTCATCCAACTTAAGAGTTTCAATGTTCTTTGATTCTTGAATGCAGTGATTTTGCTTTCCCAAGAGACTGGCAGAACCCTTATCAGAATCTTCTCAACTTTGTATTCCTCAAGAATAATCCTTCCAAGAGACTTAAGTTCATTCGTCAGCGTGGTGAACTTCGTATACATATCTTGGATGGTTTCCCCTTCCTTTATAGTGAAATTCTCATATTGAGAATATAGTAGAGTTCCTCTAGACCTCTTCACTTGATTTGTTCCTTCATTAGCCACTTGCAAGGTGTCATAAATTTCCTTAGCAGTAGTACATCTTTGAATTTTGTTGTACTCGTCTGGACCAGGTCCACACACAAGCCATTTCTTGGCCTTGGCATTCTTCTCACATTTCCTCAGTAGTGCAGTCAACTCTTGTTTTTGGCACATCTACTCCTTCAGCATTCTTCTTCATGGTAGCCAGGGGACCGTCAGTGACAATGTCCCATAGCTCGTAGTATTATCCTATGATTTGGTACCTCCTTATGTTTTTCCACCAGGAGTAGTATTGGCCATTGAAGAGTGGTGACCTATCACTTGATTGTCCTTCCTAATTTTTAGGTGATGCACTCATCTTGATCTTCTCCTAAAGTGTTAGCCTCTTCAAGAATAACCCTCTCTGATACCAATTGATGTTTTATACTTCAATTCCATACAAGAAGGGGNGGGGGGGGGGGGGGTTGTGTAGTGACCAATGTTTTTCTTACACTAATTATGGAAGGGCCTGGTTCTTCTAAGTGTTTCTTAACTTACTATTGCTAAAATAGTAAATACAGAAAGTAAAGAGCACAAGTATTTTACGTGGAAAACACCTGGCTCAAAAGGTGAAAAACCACGACCTACTTCCCAATAGGATTTTCCCAAACTCTTCACTAAATCACTGAGCCAAAAATTGCATTTACAAAAATACTTTTGTAAACCTAGGACTATCTTTAATCCTTTGTAGCAAACAACCTCTAATTGTTACGACAATTTCAAGTCAACTCTAACTTGAATACACTGAGTACCTATTACAAATGCCTCTAGATAAAGCTAAAAGGTAAAATATGAAAACACCTACTACAATTGAACTAGAATAAAAGATATACATTTGGAACTGGTTCTTCTATCTGGTTCAAGTAGCTTCAGGTTTGCACACTTGAATCTCACACGAATTGCTTGCAAAATGCCTTGCTATTTTGCTCTCAATTCCTATTTAACTTATGCGTTTGTGCATGCCTGTAAAATGAGAACATCCTACAATATATAGAGTTAGTAGATGAAGAAATAACTAGAGTTCTAATGCTACTCTTCCTTGGTGGAAGAGTTCTAGCTGATCTCAGCTCCTAACTCCTTCCTTATCTTGGATATGTTCTCTTTGAGTAAGGAGTCCTTCTCCTAATCAATTATGCAACCTTTTTAATCGGAAGATATCAATTATACCAAGTTAAGTTTATCTCCTTCATGTGCATCCCACGTGCTCGAATCTGCCCGTGTCTATATACACCAGGGATGGACCTGGTTCATGTTTGAGTTCCTTTGTCAATCTTCAAAACTATCCTTCACTTGGGCCAACAATATTCTTGGCTTTAATTGAGAGGGAATGGTCATTTTGTATTCAATGTTGAATGTTCACATTTTCACTTTCAGAGTATTTCATCTAACTTGAATTATGGGAACCAAGTTTGTAACTTTGCGGGATTAAATAGAAAAAACTTGGATAAATTCTTTTAGTGAGAGAAAGACCCACCTCTCTCTAACTATACACTAATCACCTAGCCACCCAGGTATGGCCACATCTCCACTCCTAATTAGTGACCCATCTATCGAAAAACCACTGGAACACCCGGATATACCAACTTTAGATCCAAACTCTGGTATGGATGAAGATAACACTGAAAAAAATTTCTTCAAGGAAGCCTTACTCGATAAAAAATTGGTCTCCTCCACAAGCTATGATCTACTCCAATTTGGTTTGCACACACAGGCCTTTGAACCCATGGAACATACTAATCCCACTCTCAATTGAGAACAAAATCAAGCTCTACAACCTTGAAAATACTCTTTGATTATCAAACTGTTTGGGAAAAAAATCTCACACCACTTAGTCAAGGAAAAACTCTTCAATCTATGGAAACCAAATGAACCTCTCATCCTAATCGATCTAGGTTAGGAGTTTTTTTATCGTCAAATTTAACAAGGAGGAGAGTATGAGCAAATTCCTAAGTGAGGGGCCATGGTTTGTAGCTGGGCACTTCCTGTAAATCCATAGATAGGAATCAAATTTTGTTCCAGTAGAATCTAAATTAGCCATAATGGTGGTTTGGGTAAGACTCCCATAGTTGGCAATGGAATTCTACGACAAGGCAATTTTAGAACAAGTAGGCAACAAGGTCAGTAAGCTTTTGAAGACTGATATATGCACCTTCTCTATACCCTATGAGGAAGGTACGCTAGAATATGTGTCCAGGTTCCTTTGGACATTTCGGTAACAACAAACGTCACTATGGGCACCCACAACCAATCGCTCGTTTACGAAGGGGAATAGATACTTTGTACGAGATGTGGGAGAATTGGCCACACCCTAAGAAGCTGTGAGTTTCTTTCAATCCCCATCTAGGATAACCGTCAAGCAACAACCACCGACGATACCAATAACGAGGGTACCACAAGGGACCAAACCTCTCAATGGTGCATTGTTCCCTTTTTCCAAATACAGATGTCATACAAACAAAACCACTCAAGCTAACACCCAGGTAAAGAGGTTCAATGCCTCCTCTGTTACGTTCCTTGTCCTCAATCCAAAATTAATCATGGATTTCAGCAAAGGTAATCCAAAACCAAAGGGGACTACAAATGCCATGGGGCCCAATGGGCAGCCATCGAATCCAACCAAAAGTGGAAAAGAGGAGGACCAAAAATTGGACCAGGCTTACTATGGCGCATCTCCTATCAGCCCCGTGGGCAAAGCACACGCCAACCCAAAACAAAGGTACTCTGGGTTAAAAAGGTAATTAAACGTCTTCGACCCATTGAAAAAAGATCCTTTATTTGGGAATACGGCTACCTGTCAGGGAGAAGGGAAAATGATGGAGCCCACCCAAATTTTGCAAAATGCCCCACCCCCAATTCAAGTAATATCCCCACCCCTCTAACCCAACGACCTTACCCAGCTCTATCCCAAACCCACATTGTACCATGCCCACACCCTCTCCGACTGCGCCTCTCTTAATAGAGGCAATCAATTGCCTGGGAAAAATCAAACACACCAACTTAGTCGGAAGCGACACTGAGTGTCAATCCTTCAAGATTGAGCAAAGATCTCAAATGTTCCAGCACGAATTCTGGATACCCTCCAAATGGACTATAATCAGGCAACTGAAGGGATGCCTCTGTTTTCAAGCATAACCGGTTATCTCCCCCAAAACTCATCTCTCAATGGAGAACCCAAACAACCCCAACCTTTAACAGAACAACAACCCCCTCACAATGTCCATCCTCCCACTACCTCTAGATTTGATGCCGGAACCGTGGCTGGAGATGACTCTGCAGGGACACTCCCATACCCTTCAAATGTTAGGCCAGTCCTAATATCCATCACCATCCAAGACCCACGCTACCTGGCAAGACTAGCAACCCACCTCCTCCACCAGGGTTTGTCCAACTTTGGCCACCAACTATGGCTGTCCACTCTCCTCCAAGCCCTATTCATGGGCACACAACAACTTCTTTTTTATGGAAGAGCTCAACAATCTGATGGGCCAACTCTGTCAAACAGTGTCTTTTTTACACTAATGGACCTGAACATTCCTCTTCTATCACCGACCTTCACCATCTGGCCACAGGTGAACCAACCCATTCCCCCACCATCGACTCAGTCCACAACCACGGACCACCTAATCAAGGAGAAGAACCAAACTCTAGTGTATCTCAAAGAGTCCAACACAAACCTAGAAAACATCCTGGAAAAGCTAGGAGTCCCAAAAACAACAGTCCTCCTCATGCAAGAAGCCCAGGTGATCTAGTTCAAAGAGCTGTTCGGAGAAATGCTTACTGCACTCTACCTAGAAAGCTAATAAGTTGCAAACTAAATCTCTAAGTTCCCTCATCTCCAAGCTTAGGGAACTCGGCAGTAGCAATAAGCTCTGTGTTGGGAAAAGTGAAAGCGACCCCTGTGGAAAAGGGGAAGGGACTCAAGAGGAAAGCCCCATCTCAAAACCCTTTACTGACGAACTTCATAATATGGAATGCGAGAGGAGCCAACGGTGCTGAATTCCATAGACACTGCACCTCCATGGTCAAGATGCACAACCCTGTCGTTCTTTTTCTCCTTGAGACAAGAATGGCTGACCATATGTACTTGACTGCTGAGCTTCAGTTCACTTCTCAATTCCAATCCCCTGCCATTGGCCAATCTGGAGGAATAGTCGTTATGTGGAAGGATGGCCTAGTGAAGCTTGAAGAGGTATGTACCATACCCCAGGGTGTGCATGTCATGGTGAAGGTAAACCTTGATGACTCTAAATGGCTTTTATCAACTATTTATGCTAGTAGTCACTTAAATTATAGAATTAGATTATGGTAGTCCCTTGAGGACATGGCCTCTATTTATAAAGGTAGCTGGCTTGTAGGAGGTGACTTCAATGAATTCCTAAAATCCAAGGACAAATTTGGGGGCAATAACATTAACAATAGTATAAGCAATCATTTTTGGAGTTGTTTGAATCAATGTAGATAGTTGTCCTAGGTTTCAAAGGCTCAAAGTACACTTGGTCTAATAAAATATACACTAACAGGCAAGACCTTGTCCTAGAAAGGCCGAATAGGTGCTTTGCCACTGATGACTGGATTGAGTCATATCCGGAATCCACTGTTACCCACCTCCCTAGGACCCTCTCTGACCATTGTATTTTACTCCTAAACATTACTAGTCAACAGTACAATGACTTCCCCTCCATTGTTCAAAATAGCTTCAGCTCTACAGATGATCTGTTAGGGGACACCAACAATTTTAAGGCAAATGTGACCACCTGGAATAGGCTAGTCTTTGGAAACATTTTCCATAAGAAAAAACACATTTTATCTAGGCTGAATGACATCCAAAACTCTAATGCCTACCCTTTCAACACCTACCTTCAAAACTTAGAATCAAATCTCCAAGCTGAGTTCTCACCTATCCTTAAAAATGAAGAGAATATTTGGAAGCTGAAATCCAGAGTCAGCTGGTTATGTGAAGTAGATGCTAACACTAGGTTCTTCCACATTACCACCCTCAACAGAATAAGGAGAAATATGATTCTTAATTTAACAGATGAGGTAGGTAATTGTCACGACCCAAAAACCCACCATAGGAGTCTTGATGGTACTTAGTCTCTAAGATTAGGTAAGCCGATTACTATAACAATTTAAGCTAGTTTTTATTTAAAACAGAATTTAATATAAGTACCGAAATAATAACGCAAATAGGCATACACGACAATAATCATAACAACCTCCCAAGACTGGTAATAATTCTTAGTCACGAACTATAGTTGAATACATGGAGTAATCTCAAGGATCGAAATACAATAATGTTAAAATGAAAACTGACTACAATATAAGGAAAAGACTCCAAGGGACTGAGACGACCCAACATCTATACCTTGAATCCTTGCGATCAACAAGCTAACTCTGCCCGAGTCTGATATCTTCAATACCTGGCTCTGCACAAAAATATGCAGAAATATAGTATGAGTACACCATGGTCGGTACCTAATAAGTATCAATATGTGCTATAGGAAGTAAAGTAATAAGAATACCGCGAATGCATCATTAAAACCAAATAAGGAACACGAAGGACAACCAATTAAGTAAACTGTCTAACACAAGTTCCACAACGAAATCACTCTGTGATACCTCATATCATAGTCACAAGTCCCGGGTCTCAACCCGCCATCATATACTCACGGCACCTCGTGCCCGCATCTCAAAATCACAACTGCACAGACAACTCACATACCAAAATCATAATCTGCCCGGCATGGTCACATGCTCACAGTCACAATGTGCCCAGTATGGTCACATGCTCACAATCACTATCTGCCCGACATAATCACAACTCACAATCACAATCTGCCTGGCATAATCACAGGCTCATAATCACAATCTACCCGTCATAATCACACACTCACAAACACAATCCGGCCGGCATAATCGCAGGCTCAATAACAACATGAAAACGGATACTACAAGAATACATTGGCATGATCAATAAAAGTTATGTTTCGTACTCATGAACTAGTATAAGTAGCATGTTACAGTGTATGCTTGTGCGAGTGTAATACTGCAGCCCAAGTCAACCAATAATATCAAGGACATTGAATAGCTCAATCAAAAAAACAAGACAAATCACGCAAAGTGTATGACAAACACAATGAAAATCACACCATCACACGAAATTCACCAACACAATGTCTCGAAACCATCACACATCATCCCTGACACTTGCCACCCTTATATCTTCGATAGCCACCCGCATCACTCTGTATAATAGCCACTTGTATCACTCCGCCCTGACAATATCATTAGCCACCCTTATCTCTCCCATAGCCAATCGTATCACTCTATGTAATAGCCACCCTTACACTTCGCCCAGACAATAACACAATAATATCACTCCGTACATTCAACAACAGTGAGATGCCACCCTTATGCCCCGTATAACAACATATGTGAAATGCCACCCTTATACTCCGCATATAGTAACCCAAATCACCGAACAACACAACATAATCAGCTCGAATCACAAGTACCCATAGGTCACAACCTTTTCAAAGATTCAACGATATCAATAATTTCACAACAGATAGCCTATGGCTCAACACAACATGTATAGAATCTCAATAACAACAACATGAACAGAAAAGTAACTCAACAAGGACAGAACCTCCGCTAAACATAACTCCAAGTAAACTAGATTAATGCCTCTTGACAACTTCAATTTCAATTAATTATTTAAGGATAAACTCAATAATGAAAGTATCTCCATGTAATGGAAACTCAATAATAAATAATTCACATAAAGGTTAAAATGGTAACAACTCCAAATAAGCATATAAAAACAAACTCGGCAAGTAAAGAATGTGACATGTAACGACAACTTCCAATAAAGCATGTAATAGTGGACATGACGAATAAAGGATATAACATGTGCCAACAATTTCCAATTAAATACATAAAAGATGCCTAAGAGATTAAATTGATAGAATTTCCACATATAAGCTCGAGTACGTACTCGTCACCTCGCGTACACGGCTTTCACATTACACAAACAACAAAAACGACTCAAATCCTAAGGGATAGTTTCCCCTACACAAAGTTAGCCAAGATACTCACCTCAACAAAGGTAGGTCGATACTCTAAAATGACGTTCTCGTGTGAAAAAACTTCTGCACGGCTCAAATATAGCCAAAATAACTTCATAACATAAATAAAACTCATAGGAGACATTCGGGGTAATAAAGCTTCGGTTTTTAATTAAAACTAAAAAGTCAACCCAAAAGTCAATCCCGGGCTCGGGCCCGCACCTCAGAACCTGATAAAAATTCACAAAATCCTAATACCCATTCCGATACGAGTCCAACCATACCAAAATTATCAAATTCCGATATCAAATCGCCTTCCAAATCCTCCTTTTACATTTTTGAAAGATTTTACATAATTCCCATTTTCTTCCATTCAATTCACTAATTTAATGATATAAATAAGTATGGAATCATGAAATACAATCAATTTTAGATAAAGAATACTTACCCCCATCAAACGCAACCCCTTCAGAATCTCCCAAGACCAAGGTCTACAACTCCAAAAATGATAAAATATCGAACCCTTGACACTTAAGCATTCTGCTCAGCCATATCCGCATTTGCGGACAAAATTGCACATATGTGCTCTCACTTTTGCAAGCCAAATCTCACATTTTCAGCCCTCACTTTCCATCCCATATTGCGCACCTGCGAGCCAACCTTCGCATATGTATTTCCGCATGAGTGACAAAAACACTGCAGAAGCAGACAGTCGAGCTAAGACACAAACTCGCATATGCGATCCCTCTTCCGCATATGCGACCTCGCACCTACGGTCCCTATCCGCAGATTCGAATCAATAGGACATGCACCAACATCTCAGAAGCAACCATACTCATGCAGAAGCAGTCACGCACCTGCGCTTCAAAATGCGCAGGTGCGATGCACCAGAACTAGACCTGCCCTCATGACCAAAAATGATCTGAAACTCGTCTGAAAATCACTCGAGCCACTGAGGACCCCGTCCGAATGTACCAACAAGTCCTGTAACATAACACAGAACTACTCGAGGCCTCAATTCACATCAAAAAATGTCGAAACTATGAATCGCACATCAAATCAAACTTATAAATTTTTAAATCTTCCAACTTGTAAAACTCGTGCCGAACATATCAAATCAACCTAGAATGAACCCAGATTTTTCACTCAAGTCGCAAATGATATAAAGAAGCTATTCCAATTCCCGGAACTAAAATTCGAATCCGATATCATTGAAGTCAACTCTCGGTCAAACATATGAACATTTTAAACCTTCAAATTTCCACCTTTCGGCAATTAGTACCGAAACTTTCTAGGAATATCCAAATGCAAATCCGGGTATATCCTCAAGTCTACAATCACCATCCGGAGAAAATGAAATCATCAAAATACCATTGAGTCATCTACAAACGGTTAAATTTAGTCAATTCTTCCAACTTAAAGCTTTAAATCATGAAATGCATTCTTCCAACTAATTTCGAATCATTCAAAAGACCGAAATCGACCAAACATGTAAGTGATAACACATAATACGCAACTGCCTGAGACATTAATCCACTGAATGGAACGTTAATTTTCAAAACGACAAGTCGGGTCGTTACGGTAATCAGATCAAAGACCCTAAACTCATCAAGGAGACTACTAGAGGCTACTTTGAGAATCTCTTTACCACATCTCATACCTCATCCACTTACAAGAGATGCTACAGTGAGGGAAACCCTCTAGTCCTTACTGATAGCATGAAGGTTTTCCTTGATCAACCCTTTAGGTACTCTAAAATCAAGAAAGCCATAGATTGTTTCAAGCCCTTTAAGGAACCTGGGCTTGATGGGATGTACCCTTTATTCTACCAAAAATACTGCACCATTTTTTCTACCTATGTCAACCATTTTTGCTAGAAAGTATTCACCACCTCAACCATACCCCATGAAGTTAATAGGACGCTCATGTGTTTGATTCCTAAATGCCATAATGCCACTATGTTTAAGAGCTTTAGACCTATTGGGGTGTGCAACACTATGAACAAGCTTGGAACTAAAATTATAGTGAATAGGATTAAGACCTCCCTTCAGATCATTATTGGGCCATCACATGCCAGTTTCCTATCTAACAGAAGGGTTGCTGATAATGCCATAATTGTTCAAGAATACATCACTCATTTCCAAAAGATGAAAGGGAAAAATGCCAATATGATCCTCAAGATAGACTTAGAGAAAGCCTTTGACAGACTTGAGTGGTCTTTCATCATGGACTCCCTTATGTTCTTCAAGTTCCCACCTAAATTGATCAATCTGATCCTCTCATGTATCTCCACTAGCTCCATACCCATCCTGGTCAATGGAAGCCAAACTAAACCTTTCAATCCTATTAGAGGTATCAGGCAGGGAGACCCTATCTCCCCCTACCTATTCATTATTTGCATGGAGAGGCTCTCACGGAATATTGACCAAGCAGTATTGAGAAAGGAATGGCTTCCAATCACCATCAGCAGGAATGACCCAAAAATCTCTCACATATTCTTTGCTGATGATCTCACACTATTTGGAAGAGCCAATAAAAAGAGCTATAAAGCTATCATGGATACATTAGAGGAGTTTAATAGTGCATCAGGCCAAAAGGTTAACTTTCAAAAATCAAGGGTTATCTTTTCAACCAACTGTCATGAGGATTGGGCCAATAGCTGCAGCTCATTGCTAGGAATTAGGAAAAGCAAAGATTTTGGAAATTCCTATATCTCCCCATCTTCCATAAAAGGCCTACCAACAGAGCTTTCCAATTAATCATTGACAGTATGAATACTAGGCTGACTGGCTGGAAAACTAAAATGTTAAACATGGCTGGTCGTACAACTTTGGCAAAATCTAGCATGGGGAGCATTTCCAGCCATATGATGAGCTATATAAAGTTATCCTCACACATCACCAACCAGATAGAAAAAATTCAAATGAACTTTATATGGAGAACAATTGCTGAAGAAGAAAGTTGCACATGATTAAATGGGATACTGTTACTAAGCCTAAGAACATGGGAGGTCTGGGCCTTCAACAAGAACACATGAAAAACAAAGCTAGCCTGACCAGTCTAGCTTGGAGACTGTACAAGAACACTGACACCATGTGGGCTAGGGTATTGATTGGGAAGCACTGTAGTGGTAAACATCCTAGAGCTAAACCTAAAACTACGACTTGGCATTGTATTCAGGAATGATGGAAAGGTCTGCCTTAAGGCCTCTAGATGGGTTGTCCATAAAGGGGATAGATTCAACTTTCTTACTGACAACTTGATCCCCAAGTCAGAGTTGTGACAAGGGGGAATAGAACTTTGATGTTACCCACTACCCAATTCCCATGGACATTAAGTGTGTTATTCAAGCCACCTTCATTCCTGTTTATATCAACTCTGAGGATAAGTTCATCTGAAACCTCAATGGTAATGGGCTGTTCAGCTCCAAATCTGCCTACAACCTGATTAACTCTGAGCTAAACTTAAGCTCCAACCATGATGATAACTTCAACTGGATTTGGAAGCTAAAGGTCCCCAATAAGATAAAATTCTTCACTTGGATGATGCAACATAACAAACTTTTCACTGCCAAGCACTTAAGTAACATAGGCTTAAATATAAGCTCAATATGTCATTTCTGCTCCTCTGGAGTGGAACACATCAATCATATCTTCTTTGAATGCTCAAATGCAGAGTATTCTGGCAGTCCATAATCCCGGAATGTACTAACAAGACCTCCCATCCATACCTTGTGTTCTTAATGATCCACTGGGAGGATACATGGCACAAGGTCAAGAACATGCAGTTTAATAATACTATCAACTGGAAACCCCTTCTACCTTTCTGTTTTTGGAGCCTATGGCTCACAAGAAACAACAATATTTTTGAAAAGAAAAAGAACCTTGTCCCTGTTAAACAAACCATTGCCAGAGCCACGGAATATTACTATGTGATTTTCCAACACAGGGATAAAGGTGAAACAACTGTAATCCACATCAATTGGGAGTCACCTCCTTCTGGCTCCCACAAGCTTAACACTGATGGGACTGCTTGCCCAAAATCAAGAGTAGGGGGTATTGGGGGTGTCATTAGGAATAGCAGGGGTGACTGGGTACTAGGTTATATGAGAGGCGTACCACAAACCACCAGCTTAGAGGCTGAACTCCGAGCTCTATGGTAGGGTCTCACAATAGTCCTCGAACACAAACTCACACCTCTACAAATATGCACCGATTCTGAACAGGTTGTAAGAATCCTAGATGAGGAAAACCTGCATTATAAATCTATTGTCCTTGAATGCAGGTCATTGATGGAGCAGCTGGGGAATCCAACACTAGGACATAATTTCAGAGAACTAATCAGGTGGCGGACCTCCTCGTATGGAAGGGGCAGAAAAAAAGTTATTTGATAAGACATAAATTTTGACAGTTTCTCAGGTGTTTGTAAACAAGGCCCTGCGGGCAGATATCCTAGGAACTGTTTTTGTATGTAAAACCAGGAGGAACCCCCTTGTAATGCAAGACAAAGTTATCGCAACAACCGCTCCCAAACAATAATGTAACTATTTTTTGTTATATCATATAATTATCTATTTCACCAAAAAGAATTTAAAAAAAAATAGTAGAGAGGCTAGGTTTACTTCCATTTGTAAAGGGGGAGATTATAATTTGCAAGGATATTTTAAAAAGGGACGGAATTAAATGATGGTATAAAAAAGAGACGTACCATAGAATTTTTCCCGAATTAACTGGATTAATTATCTGATAAACTTGAATATATAGAAATATTATATACACGAAAGAAAAGGATATTAGGATTTTTGGGAGTGACAACTTATTTAAAAACTGTTCACTGATACTTGCAATTTGCAAACATTTATGTTTGGTTCATTTAACAAAACAAAACATTTACCAAGAAAAAAGAAAATTGGAGATGTTATTAAATGAAAGCAACCATTGTATAACTTAAAATAATACAACCATCCAAATACAAGATTGTTTTTTTCTAAAGATTGTTTCAAAAATCATGTACTGATTCTGGTTGACGTCGAGTCAGCCTTCTCTTTGTCTCAATTTTTATAAATAAATAAAATAAAGAATGAAATAGCCAAATATTCTGTATAAGATCATTCTACGAATAGGTTAATTCTCTGTTTCCACAAATAAAGGATTTGTATAGTAAGAAATAACATAAAACTTACTTTTTAAAAAGAAAAAACAAAAGATAGGAATCCTTTATTCCACATTCTTCGACGATAAGAAATAAGAAATATTTCAAAGCGATTCGATTTCATACTAATATAATAGTATAGGAACTATTCCAATTTCGATGAAGTTATAAATTAGAAGAACTCGAGAAATTTTGCTTCATAAGAAAGAAAAAGATTTCCGGTAAACTGTCCAAATAGTAAAGCATTTGTTGGATTCCAACTGAAGGTTTTGTCTTGAGTCTGGCAAAACCAAATTCGAAAAACAATGGAAAACATTTTGGTCACTTTGTCAATACACAAACCCAGCGGAATTAGAAAACAAGAAGAATAAGACATAATTAATCAAGTACTCCACCACCACATGGTTTCTACGAATCAAAACAAAAACAGAAATCATATGTCGACCATGTATGTTCTTTTTTAGTGTGTGTCTGTGTGTGTCAATTATCAGACAGTTGATTTTTTCCATTGACACTTCTCTTGCTAGGTTCTTTTTGTGCAGATTTGATGTCACAGCTAATTTGAGCTTGTAATCTATGAGACATTGATCTGGGCATCCTTGGCCATTTCAGACAATACCGTACTAAATTGGGTTTGATAGTTTCACCAAGTGGCAAAGACACATTCCTTAGGCAGGTGTCACCTGATGATATCGCTTCGTAATTTTTTTTTTTGTGTATAAATAATATTTACAAAATATGTATATGTACATTATTCTTACGCCACTCGAAAATGGTAGCATAAAGTATATAATAATTTATGACATAAGATTATAAAACTATGATATCAAACAGCTTAAAAGCTAAATTTTGACAATAAATCAACACTAGCTTCAATAAATACTGAGTGTACCACTAATTTCACCATTCTGGTATAGACTCACATCACTCCTATCAAATCATTTTCTCAACCTATATATTGAGACAACTTCACGTTGCTACCCTCTCTCTCAAGTCTTCTTTGATTGGATGGGAAGAAGCATTATATCGTCCCACCTTGAATCTAGAACATTTTGTTCTTTTGGCCAAAACTTATAGTAATGCTTTATAAATTAAATCTTAATTCCAGAAGATCTCTTTGCTGTTGTTATCAAAAGAGCTTCTTTAATCTCTTAATAGTGGATATTTTAAGGTAATTATAGAGTCCTGTCAGGTAATCTTGATTAGTGTATAAAATAGTTTAAAGTGATTTTTCCTTTTTTTATTCTATCTTTTTATGTGAGTTCACAACTGATACAAGATTTACATGCACAATTAATAAGCTCGGACTGAAACCCATAATTATCTTTAAAATCACTCTTTCAGATACTGAGCTCCTCGTCCATCATTACAACAGATCAACAAAAGATAGGTAAATTCATTCCTTTGAGAGAATTAAAAGAATATGCAGAAAAGCAAAAAAACAAACTTGTCTAATAAACATACAGCTTCTTTATTAATCATATATAGCTGACGAGTTAAGATCATCGACATTCCTTCTTCTTCTTCTTCTTTTTTTTTTTTTTAGCTTTTTGTTTTATACTATATGTTATTGCATTAGATATACATACATATGGTGGCTATTGTAGACAACCTATGCCTCATCACAGGGCCAACAATTCTACTAGATAGAGCACAATCCTGGACTTATTTCATATCTGCCAGTGCAAGAAATTACCTTATTTCAACGACATGCATAACCCCTATATATGTATATTTTCAAGCACTTGATCAGCCAGATATATATATATATATATCCTCTCACATACTACTTAATTTCTTCTACTTAACTTTAAGCATATTAAGCCTCTCTTTAATCCAAGAAGCCCCAACTTTAGCATCTTTAGCACAGTTAATATGTGCAATATAGCCAGTATCCCTACTGTAATATAACCAACCTTCCTTAGACACCTTCTTGTTACAAACATCGCATCGTGCAATCCAATGCATATGAATATGATTGTTGTCATTGACAGGAAACGAGTAGTAAAGTCGAAGAGTATCCTTTGGTGAATCAGCTCTCCTCGCAATGCTATATAAGGTAGCACAAGTAACATGAAGATCAAAGTTGCAAAGATCACAACAATACAGAAAACTTCGTCGTATATCTTCACAACAAGCATCACAAGTTTTTCCACAGTTCTTGTAGTAGGAAGGATATCGAAGCGTCAAAGGATGAGCAGGATGAGAATCGTGCTGAATCTTTTGGGGCAGATCGAAGCACGAAACGTGTAGGTAAAACTGACAGCGTTGACAACCATAAGCCGAGCCAACAAGTTGCAGCCCGCAGACTTTGCAGTTAATTTCGTTGGCTCGTTCAACATCGTACTTGTTCAAGGCATGTGGATGGCTAAAGTGTTTGATCTGTCTGTAGTGAGCTGATTTCCCTTCGTCATCAGTATCTGAATAATCCACAACAGGACGACGATTCTGGCTAATAATCTGTTGGGAAGTACGACCAGCACCAGCACCACCACCTTGTCTGAGGTTGAGCATCATTCTTAAAAGTGATGAAATATCATTCGTGGAACGAGGTGGCCTGTTATGGTTAAACCACTGAGCCTGTCCTTCATCTTCACTTTCAGAATAATCTACGACAGGACGACGAGGAATATGGACTGAATTTGCACGTACTTGATTTGTGTTACGAATTACTCCTATCATTCTTGGAAATTCAGAAGCACTGTCATCATCATCTTTCCTATTTAAGGATGAACTACATGACTTCAATTGGATGATGCCATCTTCCTGATCATTTGAGGTTAAATTAGCCTGATTTGATCGTGTGCTGTTCTTAGCTACCCAATTTAGGGGTGCTGCTGTAGTAGACATGAATGGGAAGTTCGTGTTCATTTTTGCTTTTTTGTGTTTGCCTTCTTTTTTATTACTTTTGCTTTGATTTTCTTCGATACATGTTTAGTGTCGTATTTATAGCGGCTTTTGTAAGAAGAAATTATATCAAAGCTAGTCATATGATACTTTGCTTAAATTGGACGCGGAATCAAAAGTTATGAGAATAATCGGTCATATATATCCGAATGGATTATACTGATCGAACTTGATGAGTGATCCATAATGAAGATGATGAGAATTATCCTAATAACTTAAGTATAAATGAGGGTCTAAATTATAGTAGTAATTGTGTAAATAACTGTTATACTTATACATGTAGTTTAACCTGATGATGTAAAAAAAAATAATGTTATACGGTATAACTGCCAATTGAAAATACTTTTACCCCATCCGTGTATTTTAATATGTTGAAATCGCTAATATGAATAATTATCATTTAACTGACCTGTTAATATTACGAAAAGTGGACGTAATTAGTGTTTACAATGTAATTAACTGTATATTGCCTAAACACAAGCCTATATATATAGTCGTTGCAAGGCTGAGATAATACTGCATGACGTAAGTTTCAGGACGTAAGATATATTTGATTGGATTCACTTATTCTTTGATTCTTGATCGTATCTCTATCACATTCATTGTGCATCTTTATTTTCCTGCTCCAGCATTTCCTCTTCCAGAATAGGTTGTGAAAATATACAGAAAATTCTTATCTTTAAATTAAGGTCTATATACTTTGTTTCAAATTATGTTTAAAAAAAAAAGGCAAAATACCCTAAACCACCCTTAAACTTTGCTCAGATTATTAGTATCCTCCCCGAACCATGCCCGGTCTTAATTACCCCCCTCAACTTGGCATTTTGAGAGTCATTACCCCCTTAGACGCTGATATGGCAAAAAGTGTGGGTGCACTCGTCTGCCACGTGGATTTTTCTGTATATGTGGCTTTTTTTGAAAAATAAAATATATTTTTATTTTTTTAAGAATATTACTTTTTTAGATAATTTTTTTCGAATACAATTTATAATAACACTTGGATAGAACTAGATTATTTAGGCTAAATATTTTTATTTGCCGCAAAATAATAAAGTTTTAGTTAATATTTTTTTGAATTTGACCTGAAAATAAAGATTTATACAATTAAAATAAATAGTCAAGGCATCTAAAAAAGTTATAAAAAATACATAGTTTGAAATTAATTATTTTGGCTATAATTTTTATACAGCTTTAAATTAAGGTGCTCTAAAATTATTATTATTTTTTTTTACAGATTTTACCTAAAAAAGTAAAAATACACAGTTGAAATAAATAGTCATTGCATCAAAAGAAGAAATAAGAAGAGTGTAGAATTGCAAGAAATAAAACGAATCACTTGCATTATACTGCAATTGTACACTCTTTTTATTTCTTCTTTTGATGCAATGACTATTTATTTCAACTGTGTATTTTTACTTTTTTAGATAAAATCTGTAAAAAAAAATATTTTTAGAGCACCGTAATTTAGAGCTATATAAAAAATTATAGTCAATATAATTAATTCAAACTATGTATTTTTTTTATAACTTTTTAGATAACTTGACTATTTATTTCAATTGTATAAATCTTTATTTTCAGGTCAGATTCAAAAAAAGATTTAACTAAAAATTTATTATTTTTGGAATTAATGTAGTTCTATCAAAGTTTTATTATAAATTGTATTCGAAAAAAATTATCTAAAAAAGNGGGGGGGGGGGGGGGGAGGTAATTAAGACCGAACATAGTTCGGAAAGGATATTAATAATCTGAGCCAAGTTTAGGGGTGGTTTAAGGTATTTTGCCAAAAAAAAACTAACAATATTGAATTTATGTCGCAAACAAGTACTCTATTAGTTGTCCGAAGTTTTATGTTGAGAATCTTGAGATTATGCTTCCATATGCGACCAACCAAACAATTTACATAGATTAACTAGACCTTTGTGTGCTATAACAAAATTAGTACTCGCGCAATGCGCGAAAATATACCATATCGAATTATGATTTGGATTATTCGAGAAAGGAACAACCGATTATGCATCAATTACTTGTTCTACATATACATGTAGTTTAACCTGATGCTCTAAAAAAATTTATGCATTGTCATAATACTACAAAACTTAAACTCATTTGAATTTCAATGTTATTAGTTTCTAGGTACGTACGTTGCACGTATATACCAAATCATAATGCACGAGTTTATAAACTACAATCAATATTATTAAAATAAAAACATTACTCCATAAATAAACATCAAAGAATAAAGTACATGTTTCTACGATCAATGTGAATCATCATACGATGACTTGTTTGCTGGTGTCAATATCCTTGGATATCATCTGAATATATGTAGGTGAATAATCACAGTTTAATCAGATATATATATATATATATATATATATATATATATATATATATATATATATATATATATATATTTGATTCTTTTCTTATTTTTTATTTTATGAGGTACAAACATGTAATGAAGCGTATCTTAAACTTTCTTATAAATAATATTCTTTATTATGTTCATTTCGTTCGTTTCAGTTGCTATGTGATGGCCAAAACTATTTAATACAACATACACACTATAAGTATATCACATTATATGAACATTCCTCAATCACATTATTGTCACACATACATCGTTATTGTCACACATCGAAAGACTTGTAAACTCCTTATTAATCTCTATCTAGAGCATGGAAGTTTCACATTTATGCATGATGAGGCACGGATGCACACAATAGTAATGTTTGTTATGAAAATAACAGGATAGAACAAAAATCTATGGTCGAGTTCCAATGAGGTTATATTTTTCATCTCGTCACCCTTTCTAATTACCAATAGCAAAACTCTTTTTAATTGTATCTTTTATCGAATCAATAACGTAAGTGCCATATCATGAATGTTGTTACATCTTGAATCTTAAATAATAATAAAGTCATGAAACACAAATAAATTGGGATCTTCCTCTATTCATTATGACCCATTATATTTCCATCTTTTTAATACAAGATGGTACCTCAGCATGTTTTTTTCCGAAAACAAATAAATTAAAAAGTTTCTCGGTTTTTATTTAAAAAGGCTGCAGTGATTGAAAACAATTTTTTTTTTAAAAAGGAACACTAGGTCAGAAATTATTATGAATATTAGTAACTAATTTTAAGGGTAATATCCTTCAAATAAATTAAATTAAATTTCTTTATTTAACTTTTCTATAAGTCGAGGATTTAGATTTTCTAGAAGTGTTTAGATTTTTTTAGATATTTTAGTTTGTGAGGTTCTAAATTTTATAATAACTAATATTAAAATAATATTGAAGATAGAAGTGTTTGCTTTTGTTTGTATTTGTCGAATATTATGTGGTTATGCATCTTTTTAAAAATATATTTCTTTTGTTTTTTTGGGTCAATATGTTTCTTTTATCTTTCAAAACAAATAAGCCGGGTAAATGAAATACCTGAATTCTTAAACATCAGAAAATATCTAAACGAAGTATTCTACAATAAATCGAGAAAGATAATGAGGTAAATATGATCATACCTCTTTCAGTATCAAGAGTGGAAAAAACTTAATTTTGTAATCTACCAAATATATATATATATATATATATATATATATATATATATATATAGTTTCATATTTGAATAGATTTCTTTCTTTATCTCCTCATTATGCCTCTCCTTGATAATTGTATCCCTTCAATTAATTTAGTTTTTTTAATTTACTTATTTATCTATTTTTCGTATAAGTTGGGTATTTAAATTATTAGAAGGATATTTTAGTAATTCAACTTTTAGCTTTCAGTGTTACCACTTTTATAATAATATACATACAATATTGCCAGTTGAAAAATACTTTTACCCTATTAGTGTACCTTAACATATTGTAATCGATAATCTTTTAAAGTTATAACTATCCTATTTCTTATGGATGGTTACATGTAATTATTATTTAACTGACCTGATTGTATTACAAAAAATTAGGAGTGGTAACTGGGCGGGTTGGGCTGAATTTGGGTGGGTTAAGATGTGTTAGGTCAATAAATGGGTTATTGCCCAACGCAGTCCAAAGTGTACTTGGGCTAAGATGGGCTTGGTCAAGATGACTAATCAATGGGGCTTTTGCATCCGTACCCACTTTTTGTGCGACGTTTTAACTTATACCCTCTTTGTAAAAAAAATTACATCCGTACCCGCTTTTGCTCATAACTTCAGCATGCGGGGCTGAAGTAGCAAATGCAATTACGCAAAACTTTAGCATTCTAGTAGACGGGCCCAAAATAGCTTGCGAACTTCAGCTCTAGAGCTGAAGTTTTTGTCTTTGTAAATGGGGACTTCAGCATACGGGGTTGAAGTTCCCAAGTTATAAAGACAACAACTTCAGCATACGATGCTGAAGTTCCCTATTTACAAAGACAAAAACTTCAGCATACGGGGCTGAAGTTCCCCCAGTTACACTGAGAGCTGAAGTTAGCAAGCTACTTCAGGCCCGTCTACTAGAATGCTGAAATTTTGTGTGATTGCCTTTACTACTTCAACCTCGTATGCTGAAGTTATGCGAAAAAGCGGGTACACTTGTAATTTTTTTACAAAGCGGGTATAAGTTAAAACATGACACAACAAGCGGGTACGAATGCCAATGCCCCAAAAAGTAATGAGTTAACTTAGTCTCAGCCCAAATAAACTCATGAGCTAAAATATTTGTATCCCAACCCATTAATCTCTGAACGAGTTGGACGAGTTGAATGGATTTGGGCTCAAATTACCTCCCCAACAAAAAAGGTACCTAATTAGTGTTTACGGTGTAATGGACTGTATAGTGCCTTAACATAAATACAGTCGTTGCAAAGCTGAGGGAATATTGCAGTCTGCTAACGTAAGTTTGAGGACGTAAGATTCATTTGGTATTAGATTCACTTCTATCTCACAATCTATTAGTACTCCATATTTACTTTATTGATATTGCTCGTCAGATTTCCTCTTAACACCAGATATAAATGCTTATAACTAATTATTTACTTTCTTTGATGCTTGATCTTATCTCTATCAGTCATTGTATATCTTTAGTTTCCTGCTCCAGCATTTCCTCTTCCAGAATATGTTGTGGAAATATAGAGAAAATTCTTATCTTTAAATTATGCTCAATATATTCTGTTTCGAAATTATGTAAAACATATACAATGACTGATAGAGATAAGATCAAGAATCAAAGAAAGTAAATAATTAGTGATAAGCATTTATATCTGGTGTTAAGAGTAAATCTGACGAGCAATATCAATAAAGTAAATATGGAGTACTAATGGAATATATGTTGCTTTGAGCCCCAGGCAATAAGCTCGAAACAGTTGGAACTCCTTGGTTTCTCATTTCCTCTTGTGTTCGTCTTATTTCTTCAGGATCTGGCACATCAAAAAATCAGCACATTAATATTTAATTAATCCAAGGGGAACAAGATCCAGGAATAAAAATATGAAGGAACTTTTTGAAGCTAGAAAGGGTCACTAAGGTCATTATAGTAATGCAAATAACATTATAGTACCCTCCTGTCCGTGTTTTTGTTCTTGTGTTTCTTTCACCTTGTCACATACTCTGCAATCAATTCAAATTTAATTGAATCTCATGTAATGCGGAATAGTACTCTATATCACCTTAAGGTCATCACTTATCAACTTAGAAAAGAGAGAAAAGAAAAATATGTGTAAAGCCATCCAATTTAATGAAGAAAATCAGAGATTGATGGGTAAATGGATAAAACCGCATAGATACCATCTGATACTAATCCTTAGTGAACCACATATTAATCGCAAAGCACAAAACTCTAGCATTATGGATGGATAATTGGAACTGAATTGTGGATTTACCACCCTACTGCATGTATGTGTAGCCAATTTCATTTTGGTGAAAAGATAGAGCACACTCACCCATATTTTCTGCTAATTTTGGCATCAGAAACATTACAAACAGCATAAATCCAACCATCAGGCCCACTGGACTTTTCACTAGTGACATAATGGAGAATGGTTCCTTTATCTGCAAGAGAAATTCAGACAGTAGTTTGGAAAGAAAATTAGAGAAAAGAAGATCGAAGAAAAAGGAAAGGGGAAAATAGGGATCAAAGTCTGACCTCATAATACTGCTCCTCATTCAATGGCTCCAAAACCAGTTCAATCAGACTCCTCCTATTCTCAGTTAATGCTGCTTGAACCTTACCTGGATTTCTGGCACTGACATCAACTCGGACCTGAAATCCAGGAAGCATATAAATCTTCGTCAGTGAAAAATTGGCGTTGAGTGGAATTAAGCAGATGGTGGTACGTAGAGAAGCTCACTGGAGAAAAGAAGTAGCCGATTGCAGACACCTCAATGAGATATGTTCCAGCTGAAACATTATGGCTATTTCCATGGTTAAGGAATTGTATTTAAATCACACCATTCTCTTCTCACATCATTTGCAGAAAGAAGTAACATTCTATGATATCCAAGAGCTTAAAGAAATAGCAAAAATGACAAGCAAAATCAAATCAAAAGAGTAAAAGAAACAAGATAATGACCAGAAGGCCAATAAAAGCGACAAAGCAGAAAAGAGGTCAAGTAACTCACAATACTTAAGCGTATGGCGCGATAGACAACATGAATTACTAAGTTATTTTGCTACTGCTAGGAAATGAAGTCAACTCAATCATATCTGAAAAGTATTGTGATGAAAACACCAATTATATAAATCCAAGTTGAGAAAACAACATAAAATTCAAAGAAGCAGCCTAGGATAGGAAGCCAAAAAAATCAGACTAATTGCTTGTTTATCAGTAATAAAACTTTTATGGTTGGGTGGCCTGGAAGAGTTGATATGAACCACTCACATTTAAACTTTAATTCACTTAGTCAAACTTATCGCAAACAGATCATACAAGAAAACTAAGCACAAAAACAGTGAAAACACATCATAACACCAGTAGATGTTCAGTTGAAGAAGTCATAACAATATATAGTTTAATCAACATACATAAACTGAGATATCAAATCTGAAGACTGATTTAAGACATGGAGTCGTAGGAAGGATACAACGAGAAATATCCATTGGGTCTCAAGAAAGTAACTCGTTGGCCACCATTGAATATGATTTTAACATTTGAAGCTTTAGCTGACAAACCTGATCCTTTCGACCTAAAGCCTATAAAAGAACCAAGTCATAAAAGTTAATAACCTGGTAATTCATCAGCGGGAAAAGTTCTAAAACATCATCTGTAGTCAGGGCCGGACCTATAGCCTAAATATGGGCCACGTGAATCCATGGTCTATTCGCCAAACTATGTATTTTCTAAAATTATTCTAATATTATTTGTTGGCACACATGCTTCAAAAAGTTATTGAATGATGCATTTGGTTGAATACTGAGTTATTTACTCAAACAAACACCGATCAATTCCCACTTGATATTATTTTTACCTTTTCTTTAGTAATGCACCCAGGTTCTCGAAATACTAGATCCATCTCTAACAGTAATGAACCACGGTAAATCTCTTCAACAAAAGGAGAACTTTAGCACTAGAATCTGAAATTAATACAACACAGAGGTTGAAAAACTCTATCTATCTTAACAAAAAGTTGGAAAATTTGACCAAAAATATAACTTTTTCTGCCAAAAGGTTGTTTAATTAGTGCGTTGGGTCATCCCAAATTAATGGTTTCTACTTTCCTTGGATGGATTTTTTCTTCACTATTGCTTGTACTACGTAGTATATATTTTTAGTTAAAAATGATCCATTTTCCCCTAAATTAATTTAAATATTCAGCTAACAGATTAGTCAAACTAGCCGATAAATAGGATATAAATGATATGTTATCCAATATGAAGCTTATACTGACTACAGTGCTATGTATTCTGAAAATATAACTAGGAAGAGGAAGGTGGGAAAAAAAAATTCAAGTATATATGTACCAGGAATTTTTACTCTAGCGGTTACAGTATAACCATCAGTATTCCTGCAAATTAAAATTAATTAATTAATAGTGAAAACACAACAAGGAAAATGTGGGATAAAATAATCAAATGGTGTTAATATGATGTAATAATCTTAAAATTAAAAAATAGGGGAACTGAAGATCCCAGATTTCTAAAGTTTTTGACATTTTCTAACACCCAAAAAGGGAAAACATCAAATATTCAAATAGAGATTAAATTTACATCATTATATGCTATGTGTGTAAATAATCAAATGGGTATTAGTTTGTTATTAACAAGATTAATAAATACAGATCAGGGGAATTGAAGATCCAATATGTAAAATTTTGTCTGAATTATGTATATTTTTACATGCATGCAAATTTATAGGTACGTATAGTGTGAAGGTAAAAATACCCAGAAATAAGAGAGCATAAAAAGAAGAACTGAAGAAGAAAAATTGGTGGCATCCAACTGCTAGTCACTGCCATTGGGATTATCTTTCTGTGCCAACAAATACTGAACAAGAATGTCCCCTAAGCAAGGAAAAAGAAAAAAGGGAAAAATTAATTCAGAGCTAGAATTTATGACAAAACTGAAAAAAAAGAAATAATAAATTGTTCTTAATTTCTTAACTGTTAATTATAGTGTTATTAGATATTGATATTGTTAATATTGTTATTTTTTAACATTTTAATTCGTTCATAGGTTGCACTTCTGAGGTGCAAATCCTCAAGATTATATTTCTAATATCTGACCTAAGAGGGTAAATACCAAGCTTATGCAAAATTAATTTTCTTATTAAATCATGCAGTAATTTGTCTTAATTTTTTTTATTATATTTGGAAAAAGATTGAGAAGGAGGAAGGGATCTTACCCAAGTGATGATATTTACAACAGTAATTTATCATAGTTTAAGTGATATATTAAGGTAAAAATATATATTCATTAACAATGATTTTTTAATATCGGTGTTTAGTTTGGTGTAAACAAGTTTTTTACCCAAGTGACCGCGTCTAAGTAGGATTCTGGTTCTTTGCAATATATACCATTAAATATATATTTACTTTCCATAAAATTTATCTAACTAGTGGGATCATATTGCCATGTTTTCTACATATTTTTCTGCTTTTTAATATGGTCTACGTTAATTTAAAAAAAATGATTTTCTTAGAAAATATTAAGAAACTTTTGAACATATGCTGCTTCATTAATCATGAATCAAGATCCATATCTACGGTGGTTTAGCAGTTAAATCTCATTAATTGCCCTGATTTGCGGCAAGTTGTTGACTTCCTATGTTTAATGCTAAGTAATTTGTTAATTAATGCTAAAAGATGAATTTCTTAATTTGTATAAAAATAATTTAAAAACTAATTTAAAGTAGACCGTAAGGAGTATACTATATGCCGAATTTAGAAAGCACGAAAATCTTGGTTATTTAATACAGATATATGCCGGATGTTAAAATAGTCTTTAACACATCTTTATTTTAATTTGGTTGATTTTCTCATATGATTATGTGTCTATCTGTTGTATCCTATTGCTAATTTGTTGGTCCAAGTGAAGTTTATTTTATTGATTGACAAAGAAACTCAAGCATGAATCGGGTTCATACACAGCGTACTCAGACACATGCAAAATTCGGGCACAAGGCATGCGCGTAAAGGAGATAAGCTTAAGTGGTTATATCCGATATCTCGCGAACGTAAAAGGTTGCATAATTGATAAGGAGAAGGACTTCTTACTCGAAGAGAATTCTATCTTAGATAAGGGATGAGTTAGAAGTTGAAGATAACTAGAACTCTTCCACCAAGGAAGAGTATAACATTAAAACTCTAGTTATTTCTTATTCCACTAACTCTATAAATTTGTGTACGAGTAAAACCGGGCTCATGGTGCACCCCGGTCTCCGACAATGTAGAACGAGCTCGAGATATGATTGCGAAAGATCAGAATCGAAGTCAGGATATCCTTGAGTCAGAGTACGGGAACCGACCATCTACCCTCGATAATACCGAGGTCATGATCCGAGACCATCCTAAAACCTGAAGAGCTTCGGAGAGCGTCGCCGGGTAATCAAGCGCGGCTAACAGGAGGTCGTAATATTCGTGACCGTCGGATATCGCGGTGTGGATCTCGGCACATATCGATGAAGAACCAACAATCAGTTAATCGGAGGATTTTTTACCTTCTAAAGAATTGTACCTAGAGTAGGATTCCCTTACTATATAAAATGGGTCTGATAATTCATTAAACACATTGTAACACGCATTCCAAAATAATATATTATTATTATTTTCCCTGTTATTAGCTTGTTCACCAGTGCTGGCATAGCGAGCCCAGATCGATGGTGAATATTTCACTAAGGCTGGAACTATCTTCCTCGTGTGGTTTGAATCTATTTTATCTTTGTTCTTTCAATATGACTTAATTTATCGCTTTGTATCAAATCAAACTGCATATCCTTAAAACCACTTACAAATTCAATTCTTATCCAACTTTGAGGGTTAACAGTTTGGCGCCCACTGCAGGCTAAGGATAATGGTGGCAATTTGATACAAATTTCCATAACACACCCTACTTCACACTTATTCTTTGAAGTGTCTCTAATTCCAGGTTTGCGTTTTAAATGTCGAACTCCCAAATTGCTCCTCTAAATAGGGATGTTGAGTCTGGCCACCATGGAGAGAACAACAATATAGTGCCTGTTAACGAGGTGCCCCCCGCCGATCCCAACGGAATTCCAGTCGCGGTTCTGACCGACGCCAGCTCACATGTGGCCATCAACACAAATCGGCCTACCGAACCTGAGAACAACGTCCGCGGGGGAGCCCAGTCACTAGATCAAAATTCTCGTGACGGTGGAGGAGATGTGGTCAACTTGCGAGTGATATTTGAAATGTTACAAGCTCAACAGGAAGTGATAGCCCACTTGCAGAACCAAAGTTGCACGCCGAGCAGAATTGAGCCCGAGCCATCCCGAGAAGTCACCCGCAGAAATGAACCGGTCACAAAGAGGCCGAATGAAATTGAATCGGGGACCAACCCCAAGATCATAAAGATGCTCGAGGAGCTGAAAAAACAGGTAGAATCGGGAGAGAAGAAAATCAAAGCCAATGAGAAAAAGGTGAAAACTTACAATTCCAGGGTCGACCAAATCCCATGAGCTCCGCTGATATTAAAAGGCTTGGATTCCAAGAAGTTTGTTCAAAAAACTTTTCCTCCGAGTTGAAGCTCCGAAGTCGATCCCTAACAAGTTTCGCATGCCCGAGATTCCTAAGTACAATAGAACAACGGACCCAAATGAGTATGTGATCTCCTACACGTGCGCCATCAAAGGGAACGACTTGAAGGATGAATGAGATCGAGTCCATCCTGTTGAATATGGTATCACAACCTACCTCCTAATTCTATTGACTCATTTGTTATTCTTACAGATTCTTTCGTAAAAGTGCACGTCAGGGCTATCAAGGTCGAGACCAGGAAGCTAGACCTTTTCAAAGTAAAATATAGGGACAGTGAGATGCTCAAAGAATTCGTGTCCCGGTTTCAAATGGAATAGATGGACCTGCCTTCGATCGCGGATGATTGGGCCGTTCAAGCCTTCACCCAAGGACTCAATGTTCAAAGCTCGTTGGCTTCACAATAGTTGAGATTAAACCTGGTAGATATCCGATTGTTACCTGGGCTGACGTGCATAACCGGTATCAATCAAAAAACAAGGTCGAAGATAATCAGCTTGGGGCCCCTTTTGGGTCTTTTTACCCCGTCAGAGTTTTCGACAGAGTCAAGAGAGACATTGATCATGAACCAGGATCAAACAGGGATCGTATCAGTCATACAATGGAGACTGAAAAAATAGTGATTCTGGGCGAAACCCTGCGAGAAGTGAAAGCAGGAATTAACGAGGTCAAAACAACTGGGGACTCATGAGCAAAAACAGTTTCGACAGGCCCATCGGGCCTAAGGAAGCGCCAAGGTTATCTGAGTACAATTTTAACATCGCTTTCGCCGCCACCATATTTGCCACCGGACGCATCAAAGATAGTAAATAGCCTCGACCTCTATAGCCTGATCCAGCCCAAAGGGATCCTAACCTAATGTGAAAATATCATGGCACTCACGGCCACTGAACAGGGATTGCTGACAATTAAGAGAGGACGTGACCCGGCTATTCAACAACGGACATCTCCGAGAGTTCCTGAGCGATTGAGCCACGAATTATTTCAGGAACAGAGATTCTAATAAACAGATCGAGCGGGAGGAACCTCAAAACATCATTAACATGATCATCGGTGGGGTCTATGTTCCCTAGGGGACGATTGTCACGACCCAAATCCTAATCCAGGTCGAGATGGCGCCCAACACCGTTGTCAGACAAGCTAACACTAATTATCTAGTGAGTCTAGTTTGCTTTCTATTAAATGCTTTTCTTATTTCAAAATAATTTAGCCACATGGCTTGGAATATAACACATAGCAGGGAAATTAAGTTACGAAGACCAAAAATCAACTTTAATCAATTACATCACCAAAAGAATAGTCTACCAAATGTGCGTGCCAGGAACTAGTGTCACAAGTCTACAGGCATCTAGTAGAGTAGTATCAAAAAAATAAAAGAACTATCCTACTGTCTAAGAAGAGATAGACAGAATAGCAAAAGAGAGACTCCGGAGTGCTGTTGAACGGAATCAAGAGAAGCAGCTCACCGTCAAGTCTCGAACCACGTGAAATCAGGGACGAGCTCCGGACTGGTAACCAGATGCACCTGCCTCAGAACCTGTACAATTAAGTACATAAGCTTAGCATGAGTACATAAACAATATGTACCTAGTAAGTATCCAGTCTAATCTTGAATAAGTAGTGACGAGAGGTCGACTTGACCTCACTAGGTCCAATCAGTATATTTAGATGTATAATTCAACATGAATAACAGGTACACATGAGTAGTAAGACAATGAATGTCGGGCATACTCACAAAACCTATTTACGTGGCGAAAACTCCAACATACAATTACAATTTGTCTTCCAAGACATATAACAGTTTAAAAGTTATGAATTATATCAAGCTGGTAGCATGCGCAATAATGTGTCAAGGAGTACTGTCTGATCCAACATAAAAATAAATGTGCGCTGTCGAAGGGTCGAACGACGCGAATCATAGATGCATCTATTAACCTGCCGTGGCGTACATCCCTCTCCCATGAGAGTAGTGGAAAGAATCACTCCGCTCGCGGAATATAAATTTGCGAAGCGGTCACATATAACACAAAATTTTTCTTTAAATCCTTTTCCAAAATAACAATTCGTTTGAAAACATTAAGTTCTAGGATTTC
>ML364061.1:0-10167 GCA_005239505.1 Nicotiana paniculata | reverse complement strand
CTCTCCTCCCCTCCCCCCCTCCACCAGACCATTATGAACGGCCTGTGATGCAGCCTTAAAAGCAGCTTGACTCAAGATTCGACCTGTTTTTAAACCATTTTCGTCCATCTCCCCAATTTTGATAGCCTTAGCGAACGGTCTACCCATAGCAAACATCATGTTCTGGAAGTAGTTCGTCTCTTGGGCTTGTAGGAAGACCATAACCATTTCAGCTTCATCCATTGGAGGCTTTACTCTGGCGGCTTGCTCGCGCCATTTGACAGCATATTCACAGAAGTTTTCTGCTATTTTATTTTTCAAATTAGATAAAGAGTTTTTATCGGGAATGATGTCCACATTATATTGGAACTAGCAGACAAAATCTCGAGCTAGATCGTCCCACACATGCCAATGGGTAATTTCTTGATCCATATACCATTCAGAAGCGATTTCCGTAAGGCTTTCTCCAAAATAGGCCATTAGCAGCTCCTCTTTTTCGCCAGCGCCCCTCAGCTGGTTACAGATATTGTTTCAGGTGAACGATCGAGTCTCCGTGCCTGTCGTACTTTTCAAATTTTGGCATCTTGAAGCCAGCTGGCAAATGGACATGGGGAAACATACACAGGTCAGAGTATGAGACGCTCTTTTGGCCGCTCAGACCCTGCATGTTTCTCAGGCTTTGTTTTAGGCTATTCATTTTCCGAGCCATTTCTTCTTGCTCGAGATTCTTGACAACCTTTTCTTGCAAAACCGAGAATTCACACTGCGGATGTTGAGTAAATGAGCATGGGGCCACATATGTTATTTCTGGTTGAAACTGTGGACCCTGAAAGATGAACATTGGAGGCTCAACATACGGTTGTGGTATAGTTGGTTGTGTTGTGGTGCAGACCGGTGCCGCAGCGAACATTGCTGCCGGTGCCCTTGAATCCGCGCCTGGGGGTGAACCACAGAAGGCACTTCGGGGCTATTAGACGACATTAGAGAGTGCTCACATGGGATGAGTGGGTTGGGCACAAGCATATTGGTAAGCCCACCTGATCTCGGGATCAACTCAGGGAACCCAGGGATTGCACTTGGTGGTTCCCTACTATTAGACCAGGCGTCCCACATTTCCAACATGCGGAGACGCAATATTCTATTTTCTTCAACAGCTGCTGATTTTGGCTGCGGAAATGCCGATGCCGTGCTATCCTCAGGACCGATGATTGGTAGATTTCTTGCGGAGGCCATCCCTGCCTTTGGATCTTATGAAGGATGGGAAGTTAGACTACCAAAAAAACCAACTACCTGAGCAGAACCTAGCTAATTTGCACACCCAACAACCTTGTTAGTTTTGAGACATTTAACATATAGGAAATCGCACGTTAGGATGCAATGCACCTAACAGTTAAACGCTTCTATCTTGTGTTTGAACGGTTGCGTGTTTAATCCAGGCCTTTAAATGTCTCTTTCCATTCTATACCTCTGTCATTTCAATTTCTGGCTCTTTTTTGTTTTTCTTTGGATGTTTTCGCTTTTATTTTTTTTTTTTGTTCTTTTTGCTCTTTGTTTTTTCTATTATTTTGCCACTCTTTTCTTTCTTTTTCACTCAATTTTTCTCTCTTTCTTTCTTTTTTTTGGTTTATTTTTTCACTCAATTTGTTTATGGCTCTGATCGAATCCAATGGGGATTTCCTACGTATCATAACGTCGCATGAATCAGATCTCGCATAGTTTGGGAAAATCAGGAATGGAGTAAATAAACTAACTCTATCTTTTTACTTTTTTATAACACTCACACCATGAAAGCTTTTAGAAGAAGAAAAATATTTTTTTTGTATTTCGTTCCTTTTCCTTTGGGGGTTTCGAAAGAAAGGATTTTAATGAAGAAAAAAAAATATTTTTGGATTTTTGGTATTTATTTTTATTTTTTGAAATTTCAAAAGAAAGACTTCTGAAGAAGAAAGAAAATATTTTTGATCTTGATTTTTTTTTTTGAATTTTTGGAAAAAAGGCTTCTAAAAAGGTAGAAAATATTTTTTTGGATTTTGATTTGATTTGTTTTCTTTTTTCGAATGAAAGACTTCTATAAAGAAAATACTTTTGGGTTTAAAATTTTTTTTATATTTATTTGTATGGAATTTTCTAAGAAAAGACTCCTAAGTAGGAATTGAAGGAAAATATTTTTTGGATTTCTAAAAGTTGGGGCCGGAATTGATGAGTTTTGCCTACGTATCTCACATCCGGTGAGAATTAGACCCGCATAGTTCGGTTAGTTTCACGGAATAGAGGAAACATGACTTTTTGAAAACATTGGCTTATTTACTTTCTCTTTTTTTTCAAAAATTCGACAGAGTATCAGAATTTTTCAAATACCTACCTCTCACTCTTGGTTTTTTGATTTTCTTCTCTTTTTTTCTTCTTTTTTTTTTTTTTTTTTTATTTTCTTTCCCTATTCTAGAAGTCGTCAACATGCAAGCTGAAACAAACAAATGCGCATGTAGCACGTAAGATGCATCAGGATGATCTTTTAAATTGGGTACACCTGTCTTAGATGGACCCAACCCCTGTGTTGAGTCCCCAAAGTCAAAATGTGCGTGATGCAAACAAACGTACCTACTAGGGATCCGACATGAGGTTATGTCATTCTAGGTTGAACCCTGGGGTGTATTGTTCTGGACTTGGCTTACCCGAGCAGACAACTCGCCGAGGGGGACAACGTACCGGTAACCAAAGGCCATTCGGCTTTGTAACTGATCTGATCCTCGTTCTAAATTAGGGTATGACACTAACAGAAAAGAAGTCACGCCAGCATGCACTTCCTAGAAGATTTAGAAGACTCAGAGAGAAGAAGGGTTTTTGTAATAGTTTTATATACAATTCAAGAAATATCAAAGCGGTAAAAAGCGGTAATTTGACACATTAGGCTCAAACACGTAAAAAATCAGATATTAAACAAAATCCAATTATCATAGTTATTCTAAGCTCGAATTTTTGAACCTTGAACCAGAGATTTCCGGCTCGTATTCCCCATCAAAGTCACCAGAGTTGTCACACATCCTTTTTCCCGAGGGGATAGGGAGTTTTTCCAATTTAAGTGACATTATTCGAAGTGAGATTATTTTTTTAATTTCAGTGTCGCCACTTGGGATAATTATTATGGTGTCCCAAGTCACGGTTTATTTTTAAATCCCAAATCGAGGAAATTAACTCTATTTTTGGTCCGCGAACACAGAAGACCGGGTAAGGAATTCTGTTAACATGGGAGAAGGTGTGAGGCACATCCGAGTTCTGTGGTTTTAGCACGGTTGTTCAACTATTAATAATTGGCCTAGTTATCTGATTTATTATATATTTAAAACCAATTGTGCATTTTTACCTTTTAAACCGCTTTTAGTATTTATGGAGTTTATTTGAACAAGTCGCGATATCGCGCACTCGTTTGTTTTTGTACATATTGTGAATCGCGTCACATGAAACGCACCCGCGATCTACAACATGTTGATTTTTATTATTATTTGAAGTTATGGTCGAGTCACGTGAAATGCGCACTCGAATTGGGATTTATGTATCGCGACTATGCCATGGAAACTATATCCCTAGTCACGATGATTCATTAGTCGCGTGTAAAGCAAGCTACGATGTTCATGAGATTGTTTATTCTTAAAATGATATTTTCGTGCAACTCAAAAGTTATGGAATAAATTTGCACAGAACTTTTTTTGGAAAAATTTAGGATGGCAAAACTTCTTCAATTCACAAGGCAACCACTGGCTTCTTCAATTAAAATATTTTGACTACCCGCTAAATAACAAATATATTAGTTGGAAATCTTTATTTCCATTTGCCATATGGTATATCTGGTTAAATAAAAATATCAATAATCAAAATAACACTGATATTCCTATTAACATTGACCAAATAATACAAAAGACAACTGAATTCAAACTCCTCACCGAAAAATACCACAACCCTCAACAAAAAATACCCATTAAAGTAAGATGGAAAGAACCACCAAGAGGTTGGTTTAAACTAAATATAGACGCTAGTTTTAAGAAAAATAACCAAAATAGTGNGGGGGGGGGGGGGGGGGGGTGCATTCAGGAATACTAATGAAAGTTGGATGGTAAGTTTTGCAAAATCTACTCATGCAAATGGGTCATTAGAAGCAGAAATCAAAGCACTCCCAGAGGGGCTTCGAACAGCGCAAGAATGGGGAACGTTCCCACTTGAAATAGAAACAAACTCCACGGAGGTAATTCACCCTATTCAACATGGCAATAGACTATATGATGACATTGTGAATGAATGCAAGTTGTTAATGCACCAAGAGAAGGAAGTGATCCTCCAGCACGTCTTTCAGCAAGGGAATAATGTAGCTCATCACTTGGCAGGGAAAATACTCGAGCAAAGGGGAAAAATATTTTGTGCAACCTCCTTATTATGTTGAATCTTTTGTAAGAAATGAACTAGAAGAACAATATATTTTTGTTAAATACCTAAACTATAATGCTTGCAATGCTTTAGCAAGCCTAGGGAATCAATGTGTCCTAAATGACACAAGGTATGGAAGTGATATACTAAACATTATGTAGTTTTTAATATAAATATTTCCTGTTTGCTCAAAAAAAAAAACCATAGCTCACTGACCAAATATTTACAGAACGGAATAAACTAGATTCTGAAACATTGCATAAAGCAAAGCGGGAGATTGGAGCATAAACCAAACAAAATTAGGCCAACTTTCCAAACTCCCTAAGCTAAATTAACTTATCCAATGACTTATATTAGATCATTATTTTAATATGCTACTACAAAAATAAATAACATAAGCATATCAAAAATAAAATCAAGATTCATGGCATGACTGTTGAAAATGAACTTATAAGAGAAATCAAACAAATAATGCAACTATTTATGACAAAATTTATATATAAAGAAAATGATTACATCAAATCTGGAAAGAGACAGTATCTAAACGGCAAAAAAAAATTGAAATAGCACAGCAAATGGAGGCAGTGATAGCTACCAGTGGAGGTGAGCCACATTAATCCAGCAACAACAACAAAATTTAAGCCAAAACCACACTTGGAAGTCCCAAAAACGGAAATAAGCAGCAACCATTGAACAATTGAGAAACTCCTCCTTTTTTTAGTTTTTCTTGTTTTCTTTTATTTTGTGTTTTCCGGTGGTGAGATGTGTGTGTATGTGAGAGAGAAGGGTGTGGAGGTGAGCTTCTCATTCCATGGGAGATCAGTAAGGTCAGAGAGAAGGAAAAGAGAGGTGGTGGCTGACTAGGGTTTTTCAAGAGTGAGGGATCTTCTCTTTTGTCTCAGCGGCGGCTCCTAAGCCTCGAGAATGGGGGATTTGTCCGTCTCTTTGGAGAGGGGTATGTTTGCAGGAGATGATGGAATGGGAGTCTAGCTAGGGTTTCTAAAATGAAGGGAGAGTTCTAATTTTTTCTGTTCTCTCTCTGTGTGAGAATGAAAGATGGGGCTAGGTTTTAAGAGAGGATTTGGACAGGCGGGTCGTGCATGCAGGTTGTTGGACCGGGTTGCTGGGCTGGGGCGAACATGTGAGGTAAATGGGTTGCTGATCAGCTCTTGGCCCAGTTGAGGTAAAGCTTTTAAACAAAATCTTTCTCTTTTATTTTCTTTCTTTTTCTTAATTTTCTTTGATTTTAAATCCTAACAAAATTAATTAAAACCTAAATTAAGTCCTAAATCAAATATAATTTGTGTTGAAACTCTCTTTTTTTTAGGAGTAAATTCTTATGTGGGGAAAAATTTAGGTGCTCACAGCTGTAATTTCTCAAGTAAACATGTAGCACATGCAAAAGAATATGTGGTAGGCTATGGGGCTACTCGACACATTTTTGCAAATAGAAAAGAATTTTCCTCTTATGCTTTTGTAGAGGATGATAGAGAAGAGGTCTATTTTGGAGACTCAAGTACTACCAAAGTCTTGGGTAAGGTAAAGTTTTCTTGAAACTCATTTTGGGAAAAACTTTAGCCCTTGTTAATGTACTGCATGTTCCTACTATGAGGGCAAACTTGATCTTTGTATCCTTCTTGGGAAGAGCGGAGTGAAAGTATCATTTAAATATGATAAGATCATAATGACCAAAAATAATGTGTTTGTGGGAAAGGGCTATTGTAACCAATGACTCTTTGTACTTTATATTTCTGATGTTACAATGGAAATGCATATGCTTCTGCTTATATAGTTGAGTCTATTTCTTTAGAGCATGCTAGACTAAGACATGTTAATGTCACGTATATAAAGAAAATGCAGTCACTAGGCTTAATATTTGGTTTAGACTCAAACAATATAGATAAGTTTGAAATATGTGATGAAGCTAAAAGTACCAGAAAGACTTATTTTTCTGTAAATAGAGTAACTGAATTATTATACTTGATTCACACTGACTCAGGCGATTTAAAACAAACCATGACTAGAGGTGGTAAAAGGTATTATGTGACATTTATTGATGATTTTTTAAGATATACTAAGTTGTATTTTCTTAGAAATAAAGATGATGCCTTTAATGCTTCTATTTCTTATAAAACTAAGGTTGAAAATCAACTTAGTAAAAAAATCAAGAGAATTAGATTTGATAGAGGTGGAGAATATTTATCTTTGAATATTTTTTGTGAAAAAGAAGAAATGATTCATGAAGTAACTCCGTCCTATTCACCTGAGTAAAATGGAGTAGCTGAAACCAAAAATAGAATATTGAAAGAGATGATAAACTCTATGCTGGTTAGTTCTAATGCTCCCGATAATTTGTGGGGTGAAACTAATTTATCTGCATATCACTTACAAAATAGAATACCAAATAGAAGAACTTGAAAAACTCCGTATGAATTATGGATGGGTTACAAACCTAACTTGAAATATTTAAAAGTGTGGGGGTGACTTGCTAGAGTCCATTTGCCTGAACCTAAAAAGAGAAAAATAGGTTCTAAAATTGTTGATTGCATACTTATTGGATATGCTTAACATAGTGTTGCATATAGATTTTTTGTTTTAAAAAGTGATGTGTTTGATTGCAATACTATAATTGAGACAAATAATGTTGAGTTTTTTGAATATATTTATCCACTGTATGATAAAATATCCCATACACCTATTGAAACAAATAATAAAATTACCTCTAATGAGGAACTGAGAAGGAACAAAAGGCCTAGGAAAGAATATTTTTCTTACGAAAATGATTTTCAGACTTTTCTTGTCGATAATGAACCATCAAATTATTTTGAAGCTATAATTTCTTTAGAAGTTAATTATTTGAAAGAGGCAATAAAAGTTAAAATCGATTCTATTTTAAAAAATAAATCATGGATTTTAACAGATTTACCTCCTGGTGCAAAGCCTATTGGTTGTAAATGGATTTTCAAAAAGAAATTTAATCCTGATGGAACTTTAGATAAATATAAAGCTTGGTTAGTAGCAAAAGGAGTTTTTCAAAAATAAAAATATAGATTATTTTGATACGTTTGCACCGGTGACTAGAATTTCTTTTATTCGAGCTTTAATTGCCTTAGCTTCTATCCATAAGTTTTTTGTCCATCAAATGGATGTCAAAACAGCTTTTTTAAATGGTGATTTAGAAGAAAAAATTATATGGTTCAACCTGAAGGTTGTGTCATTCCTGGACAAGAAAACAAAGTTTTTAAATTAACTAAATCTCTTTATGGTCTTAAACAAGCTCCTAAAACAGTGGTATGAGAAATTTGAACAAGTCTTATTGAGAGACGATTTTTCTTCAGTGGAGGTGGATAAATGTGTTTATACTAAAGTGGTATACAATATTATGTGATAATATATCTGTATGTTGATGACATGCTTATATTTGGTACAAGTTTAAATATTGTGCAAAGTACTAAATTATTTTTGTCTGCTAATTTTGATATGAAAGATTTATGTGAAGTAAATACAATATTGGGAGTTAAAGTTATAAGGAGTGAAGATGGAATAATATTATCACAAGAACATTATGTTGAAGAGACTTCTTAAAAAGTTTGAATATTTTAATGTCACATATGTGAGCACTCATTTTGATGCTAATTCTCAGTTGAAAAAGAATAATGGTGATCCAGTTGCTCCGTCTAAATATGCACAGATAATTGAGAACCTGATGCTTTTAATGAATTTTACAAGGCCTGATATAGCCTACGTTATGGGTAGAGTGAGTAGATATACTCATAATCCTAACATAGGGCATTTGTCTGCATTAGCTAGACTAATGAAATATTTGAGAGGAACCATGAATTATGGTATCTTATATAGTGAATTTCCTTCTACTTTAGAAAGGTACAGTGATGCAAATTGGTTCTCTAATTCAGATGAGACAAAATTCACTAGTGGTTATGTATTCATCCTTGGTGGTGATGTAATATCGTGGAAGTCAGCTAAACAGATGATCATTGCTAGATCGACTATGGAATCAGACTTTGTAGCTCTGGAGTTAGCTGGTATGAGGCTGAGTGACTAAGAAACTTCTTAACTAATATCCATTTAATAAAGGATGTATTGCCTCTTATGTCTATACATTGTGATTGCCAAGCGGCAATAACTACAGTAAAGAATAAATCTTATAATTTTAAAAGTAGACACATGAAATTGGGACATGATGTCATAAGTAGCTGCTGAGAGATGGAATAAATTTCATTGATTATGTGAAGTCAGAAGTTAATTTGGCCAATCCTCTGACTAAACATGTAGGAAAAAAACTAATTCTTCAAACCTCAAAAGAGATGGGGTTAAGGCCGTCATATTGTCAATAGAGATGGTAACCCAACCTATGTGATTGGAGATCCCGTGAAATAGGTTCATATGGGTAATAACAAGTCAATAGTGACACTGAAGCACTAAAAGAGAGTGCTTGATACACTTGATGAATTCACCTATATGAGAGTGGAGTGGGGCCGCTCCTATGAGATTTTAGCCTAGTCTCTAGAGCTCTCACGAATAACCATGCATGCACATGACCTAGTGGCGCAAAACCGCGTTGAACAACAAAATTGTGAGGTTCGAAATGTGATTGATAAAATCTCTGACTTACAATAAGAATTAGTGTTTCATAGAAAATATTATATTTCACCAGTAATTCTGTGAGTTAAGTTTTATTGGTCTAAGTTTGGTTCATAGTCCAGAAGACACCAAACCTATTGCATTTGGACCATACAAATCCAGCAAATCTTACTCCTCTTTGTATGAACTTTTTTGAAAATATGTTTGTGATATTTCCAAAAAGTGGACAAATGTTCTTCCATGTGGAAACTTGCATGAGAAATTCTAGACAAGTGTTACTTTTCATGCTCTAAGCTTCTCTTAAAGCCTATAAATAGGCCTTCAAAATAGCCATCAATTATCAACATCTTTTCCTTTGCCTTTTCATTCCTCTTCAGCTTCCTTTTCTTTCCTCCTTAAACTTTTGTAGTCTACTTTTTTTATTCCCTCTGTTAAATAGTTGGGTTTGTAATTTAATATTTTGCTGATTCCTGTATCCTTTAAAATAGAGGTAGGCTTGTTTAATCCTGGAGAGAAATTTCACACTGCTGAAATAGTTTCTTAGGATAGTGCCCAGCACGACTTAAGCCAATTCATGTATCTGGTTACAAAGAATATTACAACAGTGTTATTATTGAAATATTTCTCCCACTTCCTACATATTTAAATCTGTCCATTTTTTTTTAACAGAAAGGAAGTCACTGCTAGAATTTTGGGGGATTTACATCTACACCCAGTTTTTGGGTTACAATTTAACTTATACCCGCTTTGCAAAAAAAAATTACAAGCGTACCCACTTTTCGGGTTACTTCAGACATACGGGGCCTGAAGTAGCAAGAATTTATGTTTGAAGTTTGAACTTCAGAATTTTTTGCCTGAAGTGTGATCTTATCAAAGTAAAACTTTAGATATTTTCGTCTGAAGTTTGGTCTGACTTGCAAAAACAATAAGAAAAACTTCAGTTCTTAGTGCAAACTTCAAACAAATTAGTCTAAAGTTCTTCATTTTGTAGTGCAAACTTCAGATAAATTAGTCTGAAATTCTTCAGTTTTTAGTGCAAACTTCCAAACTTCAGACAAATTAGTTTGAAGTTTTTCAGTTTGTAGAGCAAACTTCAGACAAATTAGCCTGAAGTTCTTTAATTTGTAGTGCAATAAACTTTAGTTTCCCAAACTTGTTAGTCTTCAGTTG
>ML364059.1:27500-31039 GCA_005239505.1 Nicotiana paniculata | reverse complement strand
CCACATCGAAAATTTATGCAAGGTCTTCGAAAGGTTAAGAAAACATCAATTGAAGATGAACCCAAAAAATATGCATTCGGGATCGAGCGGAGACCTTAAATCAGTAGGGCAATAGCATAGCTATTATTGACCTGACCCCTATTACATTACTTAAGCCTACTCTTTCTTCAAGATACGAAACGAGCAGCCAAAAACGGCTGTCCCTATTGTATTTTAGATGGAGTCATCTACAGGGCTAAGAATCTTACCTTTACTTAGAGAGGGGTAGCGGTACCATGCTCTTCCGTGCTCGTAGGTTGACTCACCTATGCATCCCGACTAAGGTCTCACAAACGTGCACTTCCCTTATGCATCCAACCGCTTCACTAATGTGAATAGGTTATACAGAAGGGTAGGTTGGTTATATACTCTTATGCGCCTTCCTTCTTCGAACCTTTTGGTATGTATTTCCCCCTAACTATAGATCAGATCCACCAGACAAGAAACTAAATTCCGCACTGCTGCTGAGTCGTCGGACTTATCCACCAAGGGATTCATGGAATTTCTATGGATTGCGTTGGGGGAAATCTACCAAAGCTAGGCAGATAGATAGACTCCTTTCCCGCTGCTAAGGGAGAGCAAGAAAGAAACTCAAATGATTGTTTTTTAACCAGCGCCCTCTTTTGGGTATGCAGGTACTAAGAGTCGTCTCACTACCAACCAGCAGATATCATCTGGCCGGGTCTTGCCGGTATCAAAAACGACGAAGAAACAACCAAATGGAAACAACAACTAACTATGGCTCTTGGCCCAGGCAACGTCCTAGGCGTAGGGGAGATCAGAGCAACAGGGAATGCCTAGACGACGTTTTTCTTCCTGGCCGCAGTAAGTAGATCGAGAGGTCATTCCTCCCCTTGTCCCAGAATATGGGGAATATATTCTCATAAAATCTTGCTCCAATCTGACCTAGCTGGCGAGCGATCCCAGTTCGCGACCGAGAACAAGACAGCAAGCGAGTGTACTTTTGTTCGCTTCTTCTCCACCAAGCACGGAAGTTTAAGGATAACTGTAGGTCGGTGGCTACCTAAGGAAACTCCGATTCGATCCGCCCCCCAGCTGGGAGGCATCTACCTCATCCCGATCACAAGGAGAGGTTCACTATGATGGTGGTACTTTTTTTTCCCTTAAGGAAAAAATGAAA
This sequence comes from Nicotiana paniculata, assembly GCA_005239505.1. Classification (NCBI taxonomy): domain Eukaryota; kingdom Viridiplantae; phylum Streptophyta; class Magnoliopsida; order Solanales; family Solanaceae; genus Nicotiana; species Nicotiana paniculata. Next base: position 29,859 of record ML364059.1, on the reverse strand, counting down.
TGCATAGGGGACCATCCTTTTGTTGCGGTTTGCTCCTCAGATTTACGGATTCGCAGGGGGCCTCAGGACCTACTTAGTTTCGCAAGCCTTTGTCTTTGTCATTCAACGAAGTAGGGCCTTTTCCTTTTTGTTTGAATAACCCATTCTCATTATCTTTAATAAGTAAAGTAGGCAAACCTATAGGTCCTTAGTAGCGTTGACAAAGAAGAAGGAGCCGGTTAAAAGAAAGCGAATCTTTCCATTTTTCTTATAATTATATAATAATATAAAATAGAAAGAAATTTCTTATTATTATATATAGGCCAGCTTGAAAAGCAACCCTTCATCTTGATCTGAGGTGCGAAGAGAAAGATTTCTTTTTTATGACTTCCACTTATCGATCCCGGCCCAGAAAATTGACCAATCAGGGCAGGGCCCTATTGATAAATGAAAGAAAGGGTTTATGAGCCCTATCCCTGTAAGCCCACACCTGTGTAGAGTAGATCGTTCAACTGCGGCACAAACCCATTTTANTGTAAGCCCACACCTGTGTAGAGTAGATCGTTCAACACCTGCGGCACAAACCCATTTTGAACCTATTGGTCCTAGTATCATAGGCGACCGAACGGCCGCCCCCTAATTACTAGACCAACCTTCTATAATAATTCCACAAACACCTAGCGAAGATATGGCAAACAAATAAAGTAGCCCTATGTTCGGATCTGACAATAACATACCATAATCAAAAGGTACAACGGCCCGAGCGACCAGACTTAACATAAATGTAGCCACTGGATCCATTCTAAAAAGGAGAAATTAGGCACTACTTGGTGAAATAGGTTCTTTTAGAATCAATTTCAAACCATCTGCTAGAGGTTGTAACAATCCAAACGATCCCACTACATCAGGACCCTTTCGACGTTGCACAAAATCCATTACTTTACGTTCAACTAGCACTAAAAAGGCTACTCTTAGTAGAAGTGGTAGAATTATTCCAAGTATTTCATCTGGAACAACTATGTACATTTTATTTTCTATTCACTCATGATCTGGCTTGGTTGACCCAATCATGATATTGAAAGAGGGGACCTTTTCTCGAAAAAAATAAATTCTTGCAACTACGAAAACCACAACACAAGCACCCCTTTTCCATTCATTCTATCTAAGAAAAAGAATTCATCATAGACCATGATCCCCCCATTTTTTCATTTCTTTATCTATATTTTGCCAGGTTAAAGAGTCCCCGCTCTCCATGTTCTTGAGAAAGTTTTTCAGCTTGCTGACTAGGGTTGGCAGCTAAATTCAGTCTTCGAGACCCCATAACATAAGAAAGTCGTGGAGTGCATAAGCCCCTTTAGAGATATGGGCGACTTTCTTGTGGTAGTAATTTCGAATGAGCAAGTAGGGGGCGGCAACTAAAGAGGTAGCGAGACTGACCGCAATTTCAGGAATAGGTTGACTTTCTTTCATTTTTGTTATGGAAAGTGAAAGTCATTTCGTTTAGTACGAGATCGCTTCACACCTTGAGGTGCTTAGACCTCTCGCCTATCAAAGTTCTGTTCAAAAACCTCGTCCGAGAACTTGTATAGAGAAGGATTTCCCGTGGCGCAGCAGTTCTTCCATACCTACTTAGCTGCCCGGCGCTGCTATTGGCATAACAACCGGTACACCATAGGTTATCCTAACCCAGTCCTCTCGTACTAGGGTTGGCTCCTCGCTTTTCTCCCTTTAACACCAACGGTAGATAGGAACCGAACTGTCTCATGACATTCTAAACCCAACTCACGTACCACTTGAATCGGCAAACAACCGAACCCGTGGGACCTTCTTCAACCCCAGGATGTGATTAGTTGAAATCGAGGTGCCAAACGGTTCCGTCGATAAGAGCTCTTGGGAGTCATCAACCTGTTATCCCCGGCGTACATTTGATCCGTTGAGTGAGATCCCTTCCACATGGGACTTCCGGATCACTATGGCCGACTTTCATCTCTGTTCGACCAGTCGGTCTCACAGTCAGGCAGGCTTATACCATTACGCTCACGAGAAGAATCTTAGCTTGAGCCTACCTTCGCACACCTCCGTTACTCTTTAGGAGGCATTCGCCCCAGATAAACTACCCACCTCGCAGTGTCCCACCTCCCTCCGAATGATCGGTGCGGCAGTTAGGCATCCTTAGACGAAATAGTGGTCTTTCAGGATTGGTCGTTGTGTGTCACCGCCTCCCACCTATCCTACACATTCGATTAAGGTTGTCACTGTGAAGCTATAGTTAAGGTGCACGCGGTATTACCGTCTAGCCGTTGGTACTCCGCATCTTCATGGAGAATTCAATTTCACCAGGTCCATGTCGGAGACAGCGGGGCAATCGTTACACCATTCG